>KN483964.1:0-60829 GCA_000787095.1 Periophthalmodon schlosseri
CATCTCGATTTTCGATTTGATTTTATTGTGTGATTTCAATAATTATTTCCTTCACATAAACTAACTATACAGACTGTTAATAACTGCATTCAACCTCCAAACTCTGCCCCAAGCCATAAACTTTCACTGCCATATGAAGAAATGTAGCATCAAAATCTAATTGATTTTGTTCCAGAAAAGATTTACAAATGCAGATGACCTGAAGGAGGATTAGAGGCAACAACATGTCTTTACAAGATGTCAACAAAATAATTAGGTGAGCACTTGTTTCAAAGAGTGTTATTTGAACAGTGGGCCCCACAATGCGTTTCCCTCGCTCTTGTCACAGAGTATGTGAGTGTGCGCTTGTCCAGAGCCATACAGACCATTCCATTGTAAAGGCCACACAGAGACCCTGTTATTGGCAGATTTGTGAGTGAGTGGGAGGGAGAGAAAGAGAGTGCTAGATGAGGGATAAGCAGAGAGGGAAAGTGGGGACAGACGGTGGTGTTTTTGAAGGTGATCTACATTATAACTTCTCGGTAAAAACAAAACATGCTTGGCCAGGTTAGCCAGCTAAGATTATATTTTAGGAAGTGTGCTTGCTGTTTTATCTTCAGTTACTTGAAAAGATTAATATCTCAGTTCAGCATGCTTGAAACATAAGAATGGCAAATGTAGGCAGTCTAATGTAAAAGGCCTGAGTGCTAAGAAAATAGCTTTTCACCTACTCCCTATCCACACCCACAGTCCTGTACTTACTTTTTTTTTTTTTCTTATTTGATTTATTTGTAAAGGGACAGAGAACATATTAATGAACATTTAATGTTAATGTAAATTTGTAAAGATTATGGCCAACACGGCTAATTTCCATCTTCATTTCCTTGGCAGGTTGATGTAAAAGGAAGGAAAAGAACAGCAACAATCATACAAAAGCAAATGTAACACACCAGCACACTCACTATACACACACAACACATTCACGTTACATACAATTACAGTTCATTTGACGTTAGAAGTTAAAATTTAAACCAACAACCCCTCACTATATAAATGTAATTTAGTTCTACATGGAGACATATTTGACCCTCGAACAACCACAGTTTTGAAGCTTTTGAAAATGCTGCCAGTGATGTTGTTCGCATATGAGCATATATATTTATGTTGCACGTCTGACCTGCTCGATAAGCAAAAGAGAATTACTTGCCATTGTTGAAAACATTCAGACTCGAGGTCATACATGTAGAGTTCTAAAATGTCACATAGCTTTCTAGGTTGAAATGCCACTCTGGAGAGACAGAGTTTTTCAGTTCTGCAGTTTTAAACAGGTATTTACTGTTACTATTATTATGCCAATGCTATGGTTTAAATTCAAGCTTCATACTAAATACCTGGAAAAAGCATAATATGTCTTCTTTTAAGTAGCATGATGTTCTCTGCAAACAGCAAACTATTCTGTCATATTATGCATAGATACAATGTGCTAACTCTGTACGTTAGACCCCTACAAACATGTTCTGAAATACATGTTATTCATAGCAGTTATTATTAGCAGTTTATATTCTTTCAAATGTTAATGTGCCTGCCGGATCTATTTAAAATGTGGACTATGAACAGAATTTTGATTTTAAAACATAAACCTCTACTAGCAATCGCAAAGCTAATCATTAGACGGCATTGCATTGATATTAGACTAATATACAGTTTGTTATAGCTTAATGCATGGACAATTATCGTTTTTTCTGTAGGAAAACATTAGGAGCGAATTATAAATTAACCCATAGATCTTTTTTGTTTGGAAAAGAAAATAACTTGAAAAAAATATAGAATTGGTGTAAAGATTTAAACTTTTCTATTTGAACGGCTATACACAACGGCTGTCTCATTAACCACCAGTGATGGGAAGAATACTTTGAAAATGTATTTATTTACAGAATACTGAATACCTGTATTAAAATGCACTTTGTTATGGGTCAATCAGAGTACTGTCTTCTGAATACTTGGAATACTTTTACATTGAGTTGCATTTAAATTATAGTGTAAAAAGGCAATGTTTGTGGTGAAATGTTTGTTTCACCACAAGCATTTCCTATCACTGCTTGGACAAGGAAAAATCATGCACTCACCACAAGTGTTTTCTATTTTTCTCATTAATACCATTCAGTTTGAAACCTAAATTGTGATCAAGTACTGCAATGTATTCTTTTGATTTTAGGAAGGAAACTGTATTCTGAATGCCACCAAATGCAAAAGTAAGTAAGAGTAGTATTTTCAGTACAGTTAACCACCCTTGCACTTATTGTGTGTTCTTCTGCATTTTGAGCTTCCTTTTTCACTAATACCCAAAACTATTTTGAGATCATTCAAGATTAGCCTGAAATGTATCATTTAAAACTGTTTGCTTGTTAAAAAAATATCTTTGGGCCAGAGAGGGCATCTTTATTGTATCTTGATTGAGTTATCTCTACACTGTTGACCCATTAAGACAAATAGACTACTTTACTAAACTACTTCCTTTTTTTAAAAAAAAAAATAGGAACAGTGTTTGATAAGTAAGATGTTGGGATTCTCACTTTGCCCTGTGCGGTCAGCGATTGGAGGAGGAAATAGTTGACAGGAAATAAGTGGTGACATTTTTTTCTTACGTTTTTACTTGTTCACCAACTGAAGTATGTGGTTGCTTAGCAGTCCAGTCTGTCTGGCATGTGCACAAGCTTGGTTTTTAGTTTGAAATTTGTACCCCAAATAATAATATAAGAGCATATTTTGCCCAAAATGGTGAATATTTAGTAATAAACTATAACATATGCAGTTCATGATTTAACATTTTGTTCATTATAAACCATAATATTGATCTAAAACAGCCCAATAACAGAAAGAGGTCCATTGACTTCCTGTTCAAAACTGCAGAACTTCATAGTGAAATTTCACCATAACAAGTAGAAGATTTTCATGTACATGTTTTTATTGTTGAAAATGGCTGTGACATTTTTTAAACCTAAATGCATGATTTGGAGTATGAATCTTTTGAATAATTGCAATTAAGTAAATATTACTGCGCATGGAAAGGGGGTAGGTGAAAACAGAAATTTTCCGAGCACTCAAGCCACAAATATAGAACAATAAAATACCACTCAACCATATGTGAATCAATGGAAATGCAAGTCTTGAGTAAGATAGTGATGAGGGAACACAGTTGTAACATTAAACAGTAGAAGCTATAAAAGTATTACATAATATGTCCCCTTTAAGACTCCAGTTTTAGATACTAACTACTGCCACAAGAGGTCAGCAGAGAAACATGTTGATAGTTTTGTAAATGTTATTGCTTTGTTGTTCAGAATAAAGCATTTTGCCTTTCCACTAACAGACCCTAGTCCTAGAATGTGCTTATTCTACCAGTATGTCAGACCATTCACTTTCTACAGTATGCTCTCCATTTGGGTACTGACCACTGACCATGTATATAACCAAATGTATTTTGTTTCAACTTTACTACACTGCTTACACTTATTTTTTACAACTGTATTACTATGTATGTCTCATCTTCAGACGAAAGACTGGTGTCAAGTGTGAAACTGTGGTGTGAGTGGACTAGGCTACAGTTCATCTCTTATAAGAAAAATGACTTGTCTGAGCACTTTTTCCATTAGATGTGCTTCAATCAAAAGGTCGTACAAGACTTCTTAAGCAATACATTTGAATATGTGTAGTCATGTGTAGTAAACTCACTGCACTGTGTTACGTAGCTGTTTAATTATTGAAAAAATACAGCTTTCACACTTAAAATTCTACATAGCCCTCCTCTATCCGCCAAATGTTAATAGTAATAGTGTATTTCTCTAAAAAATGAATGCAGTTCACATGACCATGAGATGTAGAAGTGCGTTGCGTTTGTGACACAGCATTGGGAAACAGAAGTTTCTCTTTCAAGACCAGAGACCACTGGTAATGTGCTCTTTACAATCTGTAATCAACCATGTTTATTTTGTAGAAGCATTCAGAGTGAAGCTGTTCCTGCAATGCAGTATTTGGGGCAACGCCAGTGTTTTGGTACATACAACTGTTAAAGTTGTGTGTACCAAAGCACTAGCACTTCCTTTGCACCATGGTGTGTGGTGTCATCGCGCTACTGATGTGTTGTTGTTAAGTCTAAAGTGAAGAACAACAGTCCCCTCCTAAATGTTTGAACCCATTACTAGGTAGGTCTAACTAATAATGAATTGTATTCAAAATCAGAAAGAGCTCACAATCTTCTTTCCTATTTAAGCATAACCCTATTTTTGGAGACTTACCTCATAACATGATCCACAATGATTTCAGTGGGCCGCACTGTGATTTCAATGGTCTCCAGATTATTTGGAGAAAAATGTATGCACTATGTATATTATGTTCAAGTATTTAAAACAAGCTTTGAAGGCTTTCAAATGCAGTGGTAAATGTAGATTCCTTTTTCCTCAGCCTATCCATAGGTTGAAGAATGAAAAATTATGACTGTTGCTATAGCGAGTAGTAATTTAAACCAAAATATTATATGTTTTGAATGGGAAAAAGTCTTCTTCCATGTTGACTTTAACAGGAAGCTGAACAATTTCTTGATAAAATTAAATATTGTACAAAAGGCTTTGACAAGTTGCTTTGTACAGTCTTGTATCATGCTTGTATATTAGTGGAGAATTGTCGTGTGGACGCATGGATTACATAGGACTCTAGGCTGAGCATTGCACAGAATCTTACAGCTAACTATAAGGAGGGTTTGAATAGGACCCAGGAGAGATTGCAAAATTACTCAAACCTGCATGGATGACATTTAAAACCGCTTCAGGCATGTTTTATCATTTCAGGCATTTTACACCAAGAACAACCACCCTGTTGTTGGAAGGGCCAGAGCAGTGTAAAGGTTTTGTCCCATCTGCAGATGCCCTCTGGGGAGCTCAGCCCGTTTCATCCTTGGACTCCTGCTCAGCTGTATTACTGAAGGCATTCTCTGACAGATGACTTTGGCTGGAGAATCAGCTCTTGGTTATTTTGTATGTTTCAAAAATAAAAAGATAAAAGAGGCTATGGCCAAATCACAACCAACGTGTGGATTTGACCACAGAAAAACTCAAATGAAAGAGCAGATTAGAAGCATCACAACGTTGATGAATGAGGGATCCGTAAATTTCTTCTAAAGTTGTTGTATAGTATAGTAGTATTCAAATACTTATCTCACTGTGAAATTATACATTAGATTTTTATTGGAAATGACCCAGTGTAGATTATTCATAATTCTATATGTGACTTTTTATTAATCTTCTTAGCAACTGTTGGTGTTGGGTTTCTTTTGTAGATCACCCACTTCTAGTTCTTAATATAATGTAGTAGTGTAGCAACTAGAGGTGTTGGAGGGTTGCTTAAAGTGAAATCCTTTTTCATAAAGAGGAAACCTTTTTAAAGATCATTTAGTGTGATTGCTTGAAAGCACAACCCACCCAAGCATGTCTAAGTGTGAAGTCTTTTTTTTATAACTCTAACTGTGTACTTCCTTTTCTCTCTGTTTCAACAGCGTAATGTGATCCGTAGAATGAAGTGACGAAGTGCCACCTGTAATTTCCTCAACATGACGTCTGATTCCTGTATGTCTCTGCCAGACTGGTTGAACGTGCTCCGTCTTGAGCAATACAAGGAGGTTTTTTTCAGTGCCGGCCTGACAACACTACAAGAATGTCGCACCCTGACACAAGAGCGCCTGGAGCAGATGGGCATCAACCTGCCAGGACACCAGCGGCGCATCCTATCCAGCCTCAGTAAAACTCTTATGCTCTATGACACGACATCATCTCTACAGCAAGACCCTCACTTTACATTTGTGGAGGCGAAAAGAGAAAGACGAGGAGACGAGATGATGGATAAACCCATACCCAGGCAGAGGCAAGTTCCTGAGAGAGAGCCAGTTTTGCAGCAAAGTTTGTTGAGGGAAGATAGCAAAAGAGAGCGCCCAGTGCCAAAACAAAGGACAAAGTATCGGCCGGTTGCTCCTGAAGCTGCGGTAGCTCCAGATATGACTTCAACTGAGGTTGCGCTGCCCCCTGTCCCGCCGCGGAGCACCCCCAATTGCCCCCCACAACCGTTCAGCTCCCCTGAAACTCCACCCCCAATCTCTCTGCGCAAAGACAAGCAGCAAACGATGCCGGGGCTACCCAGCAGACCTCCGAGATCATCCAAAAGCCCTACCCATACATCGGTCCAACCATTTGTCCAACTTTCTCAGCCCACCGCCCCGCTGTGCCAAACTCTGCCTCGGAGTCTGCCATCTCCGCTCAAGGACTTTGCAAACTCTAATGGTGATGGGAGAAAGAGGAGCTCACTTGTGTCACCCGTCCCCTCCCCTAATGAAGACACATTTGCCCCACCTCTGCCTCCCAAAACTGGACCAGCAACCAAAGGCCCTCCTCCCTGGCCCCAGAGGATCTCTGCATCTTCTAAAGGTCATAGGTAAGCTTGTTTCTGGTCATTTTATTTTGCAAAATAATATGCATTTTGTTTGGATGCTAATGCTAACATTATATAGGTACTGATTGCTGTTTAGCTCCTCATTTTGTTTACAGACAGTGAGAAGTCCTTCCCTAACAGGCCAATCTACTTGGCAACACTACCATCAACTGGTCAAAGTGGTGAATTACATTTAAAGATATCCAGATATATTGTTTTTACAGGCTCTAAAATAGTTTGATTGTGGATCTTAAGATGATCCTCTTTCATTATAATTAGGTTTGCAATTTAATAGGTTGTTGTAGGTAGTTTTAATAGGATTCAGTTCCCTGCTAAACTAATCTCATGCCTTTCAAAACATGTTTGTTGGGGTCAAGAGTTAGCAAGTTCTATACATAATATGAGAAGATTATTTTGTTGTTTGCAAAGAAAAATGTTACTTATTACAGTCTCCAGAGATTTGCCATTATTGTTGCAGCCCTAATTCAGCAAATAGTTTTAAGTAATATATGCAAATGGGGGGGTAAGTATGAGGAACTTACAATGAATGGAGAACAATGACAAGGCTGAGTGAAGAAATCCAGAGGCAACACCGAAAGTGTTTGGCAAAAAGGAACTCACTTTTCACTTATTACTTGGAGTTAGTTGAGTAAAGTCCTGGCCCAGGGCTGTTTGTCTCCTCCCATCCTCTGGTTAGCCGTCTGTTTCCTTATCATCTTGTGCTTGTCAGTATCGTGGCTTTGTGTGCCCGAAATCTTGCTGCCTCACTATGAAGGGAGCACTGCTTGTGAATATGCCAGAGCAGGTAACGTTTATAAATAATTTTATGGCTTCTAATTTATTGACTCACTCAGCATTACTTCTCGTGGCTTTATATTTTTATGTTGGTCATCACTTTTTCACTGTGGCCTAGATCAAACAAGGAAGTGTTTCATTGTTTATATTAATGCTCTGGCAGCCAATTATGTCTTTAAATAACCTGTTCACGTTCCATACTTTTCATTGGTTTGAGTATTACCCTTTTATTTTAGTCTAGATGCGTAAAAGTACTTAAATTCAGACATAGGCTATTTTAAGCTCTTTAAATCTTCTTTAATAGCATAAGGACTCATTTATCGTTCTATTACTGGATAAAATCATGTATTTAATATCTGTACTTTTTACTGTTTTATAGTTGTTTTGCAAATGCTTTTAACAGCCCATTGTATCCAGAGTCTCTTTGTGTACAGTATAAGTGCAATCGTATTACGTTTATGGTTAAATTTAGCATGCTGCAGCTATGAACACTCTTCCTCTGTGTAAAAGCAGGAACTCTGGCAGGTTAGTTTCCTGTCATTGTGGGTCTGGTTTGTGTATGTATTTTACATCATTTAAAAAAAAAACAAAAACGTCTATAGTCACTATGCCATTATAGACATGACGTACTTGTATGGCAGCTATATGCAAAGGACATAAATTGTCAGTAGTGAATAGAATTGTAGGCTGCCATCTTATATTGGCAGTGAACTATAAGGGTGATATGTTTTTATATCGCACACATATGTTCACTGCTCTCACTTTCAAAATGGATTGTATGCAAATCATTAATAACACACAAAGGGACATAAGCAGGGGGTAAGAGGAACTTTCACAATAGTATAAGGGAAGACATGAGTTCTGTGTGGCCACTTTTGAATTTCCCAGCAGTTTGGTCACATTTTTACTGAAGCTGATCTGATTACTGATTAATGTTGACAATGTGGACTAACATACACTGCGGTTATTAGACTATACTGCTAACTAGCATCATACCATTGAATAATTAGATAATTGTTCTTTAAGTATATGTTTGGTCAATGGAAGCTATAGAGATTTCATTAAACAACAAAAATAAATAAATAGTTTGAAATGCAACATAGGAAGAGGAAAAGCAGTAGTCTACCCATATCTTATTTACATTTCTTTTTTACAATTTTATGCAGGTTGCTGCTGAATTCCTCTAGCAAACCAGTCTGTAGAAACTAGCAGGTATAAGTGCTAAAGCTAACGTCTTCTTACTTAACCACTACATGTTAACATGTACTTTTAGAGAGAATCCAATCCAGGTATGCAGGGGTTGCAGGGCTTTCTTTAGGAGATAGGCAGGTTTAAACGTGCTACTCATAACATAGGCAGTGACAGAAGACTCAAGAATCAGGAAGAGACCAGTGCTGCTGCAAGTCGTACACACTACAGGACTAAACCTTATCCCACTGAACAAGCTGAACTGGCAGTAATGTGAATTTTAAGGACGCTTTCAAGTACCCAAGGATGTATAGAGTTAGCCGTCTGCTTTGGATTTTTAGTCGCTCAAACGTTAACATGGAGACTGACGGTGTTTGCCCTCATCCACCGAGCACTGATGTTTTAACCTCTCCATCTCTGTCTGACAGTCTGCCACCTACTATCAAACCTCCTGATGACATGGAACAGGACCAAATGCCACAGGTACCACCTCGAATCACGTTATCGACAAGTCAAGATAACTTACAGCAAATACAACAACCAGCTCAGCCCGAGAAGGCACCCGCCCCACCAGCGAGGAGAGTCCCACCACCACAGAGGGAAACCAGTGAGTACAAATTTGGCCTGCAGCAGATATGAATAAACATAGACGGTAGTGTCATGATACTATAAGTTCAATATAGGAACAGTATAGTAAAGTAACAATAGATTATTTTTCAGACAATTTAATTCTTGACAAAAGTAAGAGTAGTTTCTATAATAACTAGTTCTGATATAGATCTAAAACTTCAGGAAAGGTCAAATTTTTGTCCTTTTTATCAAATTTTTATCAACAACTTTAATTAAATTGTTGCTTTATTTATAATAATAGAACCACTGAATTAACTATTATTATTACTAGTTTTTGTATACAATTTTCTCATGTGTTCAAATTTCAAAATTTCTAAATTGCTAAAATGTTCAACTCATGTTTGGTCTGTCTTATGTAATCTTAAACATTTATAGCAACAATTCTGACACTTATGAGTGAGGCCTAAAGTTGCAACATGACATGAACAGTTAACCAAATATAGCAGCAATAATGAAGCAATCATGCCATATGATCATATTCAGTGTTAGTAACTCAAACGATTTTTACATTTGATGCTGAATCACAGTCACAGTGTTGAAATTTGAGGAAATACATTTTTGATTTATAAATGTAAATAAATGTGAAATTATTATCTATGAATGACCAAACTGTTAACCACTCATTGCTTTTTTACTGCATAAGTGTTTGGTTGACAGTAGCTGTGAGATTTTTATATCTTTGCAAACAATAAAAATAACTTCTGTCTCTAGTGACCTTTGAGTGTTGTATTTTTCAGGATTAGATTCTATTGATGACAACTCGGATGAATACGAAGACCCAGATCTGTTTTACACTGGTGCCCAACAGGTGAACATGCCACTCAGAGTAAGACTGTCCACATTAAGCCAATACTGTAACTCTTTTTTCATTAGTTGTCAACCTTTATTACTCTGTCGTTCAATAGGACAGATCCTTGCAAATGGCCAATCAGGCAAAGATGCGCTACAGCGCCTTGTGCAGCGATGACGAGCTATTGGATGATGATGAGTGAGTCACACATCAAAACAAAAACAGAACAACCGCACTTATGGCTGTTATCCAAATCCACAGCGGCTGGAATATAGAGTATCTTGTGAATCCTGCCCATGCTCAAATTGCTTGTTCTAAATATTCAGTCAATCACCAATTATTTGTATAGCACTTTACAACAACGCAGATACCAACATGTTTTAAAAAGTAAATATCAAAAACATACAATGCAACTCATCGCAGGTAAGTCTTAAACCTGGACTTAAACTAGGTTAGTGACGATAACTTGCAGAAAACCCCACTTATATTTTACGACTCCAGATAATTAGTTAGCCATTTTCTGATTATGTGAGGTTTCATATGCTGCCATTGTAGTATCAGACTCTGACATTACAAACAGATAACTGATTTGTTGTTTGTCTGGTGGTTATTGGCAGTTGCCCGCAGTTCTATAAATACTTGCATATTGTTGTTTACTAACTAAATATTACTCCCTTTTAAAATATTTAAATATGTCCTTTGTTGTGTATAAGTTCATCCGTGTGGTCAGAGGGCCACAGTCCACAAGGAAGTATCTACCTACCCCCAAACAGAGGCCG
Source organism: Periophthalmodon schlosseri (assembly GCA_000787095.1). Classification (NCBI taxonomy): domain Eukaryota; kingdom Metazoa; phylum Chordata; class Actinopteri; order Gobiiformes; family Gobiidae; genus Periophthalmodon; species Periophthalmodon schlosseri. The sequence continues at coordinate 10,636 of KN483964.1, forward strand.
GTTACCATCCTCCTCCTCTCGGGACGACAGTACTCAGGAATCAGCCATCATTAAGGTGGGCTGGCTGGACAAGAACCCACCACAAGGGTACGCATCCAATCGAATTTAAATAGTCTCAGTAGCTATTGCAATTACTGACCTCATTATATTTTGTCCACAGAGCACTTTATTACCAGAGGCGATGGGTAAAGCTAGACGCCGACTACCTGAGATATTTTGACAATGAAAAGGTAATACAATCTCTCTGTGCATAATTTGACAGATAATACCTCAAGGTCGAATGATGAAAGAACTGAATGTGTCTGTAAATATTTTTGTTTTTAAAGGCTATCTATTCTAAAGGGCTCATTTCAACAGCATTCATCACTAACGTATCAAGTGTGGGAGAACTGAAGTTTGAGGTGGTAACAAACAATAGAACTTTTATCTTCAGGGCTGAAAGTGAAGGTATGTTAATATTTGCTTATAGAAGAAAAAAAAATCTATATATCTAGTTATATTTTGTACACTTTTATAATGAGTTTTAATCTTGTATTAGCTGAGAGAGACGAATGGGTGGCATTGTTAAAGGATTGCACTGGAGGGCGCCAGTATCGCAACACCATCAGCCCTGGTTCTCCTTTGGCTCCAGATTTTCATGGGTATTTGGGGCTAAGAGGAATACGCTCCAGGCTTTACACTGTGGTTGCTTTAGATAAGGTCTTTCTCTACAAGAATATGGAGGTAAGAACCAGTTTCTTTTCATGTATTTGCAAGAAAAATAAAGGAACTTATCTCTTTGTTTTTATATTTCAGGACTACCGTATTGGTGTAGGCATCACCACTATTGATATGAATGTTGGCAATGTGAAAGTTACTGATCAGCGTGCATTTGATCTCACTACGCCTTATCGTACTTTCTGGTAAAATGCATTTACACCTTGTGACCCACTCTATAATATTCTCCAAGTAGTAGTGGGCAGGGGTTTATGGGTTTCAACTACCTGTTTATAGGCAACATCTTTAAGTGGAACTAAACACTAAATCCTCTTTTTTCCCTACCAAGCTGTGTATGTGGAGTTTTAAAAGCATTATCTACTGTTCCTAGTCATTTTTTGGTAACTTTAGTTCAAACTAGGTAAATTTTCTGGACAACAAGTTTGTGCTGCCTTCAGTTGCCTCTTCAATTTTAAGTAGTTGGTGACATCACGAAAGACTGATTACAGCCAGGCTGATTACAAACACCTGGCTGCAGGGGCGGAGTTTAAGTGTAGATAACTGTTAGACCACATTGTTCCTTATACCTCTAGACCCCATCCCTCCTCCTCTCTCACTCTCTTCTTTAGTCCATAGGCACGGTCCAGTTTAGCAGCTCTATCTGAAATGTGGTTGTGGGGGCGGAGTTTAGAGGTTTAGTCCCACTAAGGACATATTTAATTCAAAATATAGAAGATTTTGTTTACAATTGTTAGTTACTATGGGAACATGGAAATTGCAAGTGGGGTATCTTTAGTTGTCCAGTTTGTATTTAGTAGATCCAGATCAGACACAAACCTTCCTATTTTTAGATTTTATTAACATGTATTTTTGGAATTTTCTGTTTTGCAGCTTTATTGCAGAGTCAGAGCACCTGAAGGACCAGTGGGTTGAGGCCATGCATAATGCCATAGATGAAGCGTTGTCCAATAGCGAAGTGGCAGAGCGGATCTGGGCGGAGCCTACTAACAGCCTCTGTGCGGACTGTGGAGCCCCCAAGCCAGAATGGGCAGCTATAAATTTGTGTGTGGTGGTCTGTAAACGATGTGCAGGTTAGTGTCACTGTTGATGCTTTATTATATACATTTTACACACTATTCAAATACATGCAATAATTTCAGGACAGCATCGCGGTCTGGGTCCGAGCATTTCTAAAGTACGGAGCCTGAAGATGGACAAGAAGGTGTGGACAGATGAACTAATTCAGGTATGTAGACTTACAATGAAAGTTAAATAGAAGATTATGTTGTTATTACAGTACAGTATATGTAACATGCATTATTTGTATTCATTCTTGCAGGTATTTCTTTTGATGGGCAATGAACGGGTCAACCGTTTTTGGGCTGGAAACGTTCCTCCGAGTGAAGCTTTGACACCGTCCAGCTGCACTGAAGACCGCCGACTCTACATCGCAAACAAATATCGCCAGGGAAAATATAGGAAGTACCACCCACTGTTTGGAAATCAGAAAGAGCTGAACAATGTAAGTAAAGACTTACTAACTGCTATACAATAATGCCAAATGTGAGATAATTCATTCTGTTTTTATTTCTTGGTTAGAAGAAGAGTGGCATGATTTTGTGATGGAATTTTGGTTGATGTCTTGTGGAAGGCTTGCTTGTATATTTTTCGATACTAACCACATTAAAGTATTTGAGGTCCAATGATTTTCATAGGGTTTTAGAAAATAGACTTGGCTCTGGGTTTTTGTTTTTGACCCTCAGTCCTCGATTTCGGTTATGTTTAGTTTTATTTGAAGTGTTTACATGGTTTCTTTGCACTGATAAGATATGTCTGCTGCACAGAAACATGATTTTCTGCTTTTAACTGGATCCTTAAAAACATCATTGACACTGGAGAAAGTGAAGACGAACATTTGAAAGAGTTCTGGCCTTAGGAAACCATGGTAATTGTAGCCATGCTGAGCTGGAGTGTGGTGAGTTGTGAGTGTTTTAGATCCAGCTGGGTCACTCATTAGCAGCTTAACCCAGTTCACCTCAGACAATAAGGGCTGCTCATAAACACAAGGCTCTGTGTGAATCACATTTAACACTAAACTAGCCGCTCTTTTCTTTTCTTTCGTTCGTGTCAGGCTGCTGATTCACAGTATTTGAGATGCACCAATCTGAGATAACCCAACTCTTCCATTCATTCCACTGAAAGACCCAGTTTAATTTGTTCTGTGTGGATAAACAGTAGCTGCACAGTCACATGCACACTCAAAACAGATTATTATTAGATTTCTGAAGTTGCCCATTATCAAAATGACATGTAAACTGTAAAATCAGAGATGAGTAATCTGAGGAGCCATACCATGATCAGGAAGAAATACGATTACCCACATCAGCTTTTGCATTTTAATTTTCATAATCTGACAACTCCAGAAATCTAATAATAATCTGATTTCTGTGTGCACATAAACCCAGCCAGTGTGTAGTATTTTCCAGTCCATGTCATTTTGTTTAAAACCTAACTTTCCAGATTGAATAACCCTTGGCTTGCTTTTTTGTCTTGGGTGTGTCTGTAGAATGCAGTGTGTTTTCATTCACTGTGCAAAAAGTCTCACAGCAATATGTAGTATCCCTCAGCCTGTATGTAAGTGAGTGGCATTGGTCACTAAGAGTAGCCTACTTGGTTATTTTACAATGCTTCTTTCAGGTAAGCCAGTCTTTTCTTTACTTCTGTTTAGGTCTTTCTTTCTCTTTGTTTTTGCATTTTTTCTGGCCGTGACATCACTACTCACAGTGAGCTGGAATGTGCTTGACTCCACCTCCGCTCTCCTCCTTCTCTCCCTCTGCCGTTCTTCTCATTGTTTGGCTGCCACTCTGAACGGGAGCTGATCTCTAGTTTCTGTCTGTACCTTTTTTACTGTTAGTTCTTGCTGTTTGCTCGACTGGTTTATAGATCCTGTTTGCTTTGGCGTTCTGTGACTTTGACAGCTGACATTTGGAGACCAGTGTGAATTTGATCAAAGTGAACTCTACAGGTGAGTGGTGGTGTGGTGTCTTTACTCGTAGGAAATAGAAGTTGTTAGACTGCATCTCAGTGAAGAATGTAATTTTGAGGCTGTGTTTTAGAAAAAGCTTTTAGTGCCAGCTACAGTGGAATGTGTGCCACTTTGGCTGAGCAGGCTGCAGCTATTTCTACAATGGGTGTTGTGTTGTTGAGGTTTCCAACATAAGGCTTCTGTGTGTTTTATACTTGCAAGTGGGCTGAGCTATATCAGATGAATATGGATGCAGATATGTGTAGGAAGGCTGGTGACTATCTGCAAGCAATTTCAGCACTTCCCGGTAGCAAACACTGTGTGTGTCCATGCGTATAGGGTTAGAGGGTCACCTTACTCAACGGGCTGTATTGTTTTGTTATGTCTCCTCCTTTCCACCCACCTACCATAGTCCCCATTCAAACTAGCTCTTAGAACTTTGTATCACAGTACAATGTAAACCTTGTTCAAATTACGTAATTAGGGTGAAGAATGTGGGGAGACATTCAGGAATCACTCTCACTTTGTATAATCATTTGCTAAGCGGGTGCACTGATTTACTTTGGACAGTAGTTGCATCATAAACTCATAAAGTCAGTTAGATTTATATTGTCACATTACAGGAATCACAAGCTGCCATAAATCTATCTATGGTCGGTTATACATCAGGTAAACTGTTTAAGCTACACGACTTTTATAAAAGTTTTATTATGTTCAAATTTCAGAATATCTCCACGAAAATCCCCCAAATCAAGCAAGTTAAGTTTGTTCATATTGTGGTAGTGTTCTGTGACTGGTTGCAAATATACTCAAGCTATTAAACCTTTATATGCTTGTTTTTTATGTCTTTATAGTTGTCCTAATTGAAAATTCATTCAAATCAATTCAATCTCTTTCTAAGCATTTCCCAGCAAATTCTTCACAAGCTATTTAAAGCCAACTATTTAAAGCCAACTATTTAAAGCCAACTTCAAGATCCATTTTGAAATTTTACTTACTTCCTTGTCCCCCTCCTCTGTGTAGTTTCACCCCCATCTTTGTAAACTGGTGGGTGAGGTAATGATGGAACAACGTTTCCCTCATCTGGATCTAATATATGGACTTGTGTGTGCATAAACGTGGGTGGGTCTTCGGTCGATGTTTAAATGGCCTAAGTGGAACAGCCCATTTGTGCGCACTGTTTGGACATTTCCACTGCACAATCAAACGACCATAATTGTAACGCCTTTCATCTTCTTTTCTCAATATTTTCCTTTCTCCTGTTTGTCTTTCCTCTCTCCCTTTCCTGTCCTATAGGGTTGCAGATGCCAGATGGAGTACTCAGATTTTTTTTTTTTTTTTCTGACACACCCCGATAAAATCTTTCGCTTGCTCTCTGGGGAGGTTGGTTGAGATTCTTGAATTCCCCCTTCGTTCACATATGCGCAAGTGGGATTTGTCTTTACTGCCCCTCTCACTAGCTACAGATGTCGGAGTGAGTAGTTCAAACACTGAAACATCCTCCTTCCTTATTTTCCATTTGCTTTGATTAGTCCAGTCAGTGCTGTTTATCTGATGGCCTTGATATGTTTTGTCTTTGCACTACATGCATTTGGGTCAAAAGTGCTTTAAAGGTTTTTTACTGCTTCTAATTCTGTGTAAATGGTGCTGGGGGATTGCCTGGAACAAAAGGGTAGTAGATAGTAGTATAAATAGTTATGTTTTTCACGACCTTTTCAGAAGTTTAATTTAACTTTAAGAGAATCTCCTGTTTTTTGTTTATGATACTGATAGATACTGAATGAATGTATTGTTTTTAAAAGGAAGCTGTGATTTGATATGGTAACAGAGATGACTTTAAATTACTAAAACATGTGGTCAAAAAATGTGTTACCCATATAATAATTTATAGTAAAAGCAGTATCAAGAACTAGAAACTCAATTGAACAAGTATAGATAACATAAAGAATCAAATAGGACAAATTTGGACCTTTCCTGAATAGTTCTAAATTCATTTATCTTTATTTCTACAGGGAGACCCAGTGAAGGCACCAGACTCTTTTTCATGAGCACTCTGTTAAAATAAGGAACAATACAAACAAAACAAACAAAACAAACTAAACAAATAACTACATAGGTCCATTTAAACATTAAAAACAGGAGCAGGTGTGAAAATAAATGTGTCTCACCAGATTAAAGTGCATTTGTGGCACCAATCTATCCAGTAAATGAAAATATCACAACCCTTACAAGACCACATAGTAATATTTTTAAAAACTTACATTCTGTTCTATTACATTCTATTTGATCAAAATTATACTAGTTTTTATGATGATTGTGTTATCGAAATCCATATTGAGCCTGTTCCTTAGTATCAAAATCATGTTAGACATTTTTAGTATCGTGATAACACTAATTGTAGATTCATTTTGCCTAAAAAATGACCCAAATAATAATTTTGTATGGATGTACTTTCTATACATATTACTGGATGAAATATTAGTTTTGCCCAATTAATATCATTAATCCCTATTCCCCGAACTGTAGAGGCTTACTGGGCTATTGCAGCATCAGACCAATGTCTTTCGTAGTAGTAGTTACTCATAGTTACTGTTAGCTCCAACTCCAGTTCCAATCAGAAAACCTCATCTATAACCACCAACATATGTGGTTCACACGACAGTTACATAAATCCAGTTAGACTTGAACTCCTTTTAGCTCCTTTAAAGTACTTTTATGGTTTCCTCATGCTATATGCTTATGAAAGAGGGAGTGTCTTTGAATTGTTGTGAAATTTTAAATCTATGTCAACTGGCTTGTATGTGTGTATGTGTGTATGTGTGTATGTGTGTATGTGTGTATGTGTGTATGTGTGTATGTGTGTGTTAAGGCTCAATGGTGATTAAAAAGAGGAGGGGCTGTCTATACGGGTGACATGCTGCTGTGGAATTTCCCAATCAGATCCAAAGGAGCTTATTGGTTTTAACAAAGTGCCGAGTCTGAGAGCAGAGTCGTGTGCGGTTTCTGTGGCCAACTTGAGATCTTCAGCTGTAAAAACACTGCATCCTTCTTTTCCCATCACAACATATTTCCACTCCTCCCAGCCCACTTCCTTGTTCTTTTAATAATATGGCTAAAGTCTGAGTTAGGGACGGTGCAATATTTGTAACGCTGTAGTAGCTGATAACTGATTTTTGCTTATGTTTATGTTAATGTTTTCAAATTTATAGTCAGGCCTACTCAGTTGCAATTAGGTATGAATTTTATGCAGTTTTGAAATACATCTCTCTTCCATTTTAAGTGTCTGTGCATCTGATGTGCAGTTTTAAACAGAGGACAAACTTGGAATGTCACTTAGGCATGAATGATCATAGTAAAAATATCAGCACTGTATATCGGGGATTTTTTTCTTACTGGACTGAAACAATATATGAAATTAAGTCTTGATAAAATACTTTTTATGGGATCCAATGCATTCTCCTCATTGTTTGTATATCTGTTTAATATCTTATTTGAAATCTCATTATCATTCTGCTCTGGTGCAAAAGAACCTCTCCAAATGTCCCACAGAGCGTTCATTGAAATGGACACAGGCAGAATCACTTGAGTTTGTCCTCGAATGTCTCACACATACAAAAAGCTGACAGAGCATCACATGACGCTAAAGTCCGGTCAGCAGGACGAGAGTCACTAGAATGCATTCATTATTGTGTCTCTGACGTGGTCCCTGTCCCTGCTTTCTCAAGTCTGATCTTTCCACTGTTGCATTTCTAACCTGGGTAATATTTTGTCTATATATCAGTGGTGGAACGTAACAAAGTAAAAGTACTACTCTAAGTACTGTACCTAAGTATGCATTTTAGGTTTCTGTACTTTGCTTAAGTAGATACTTTTTTTACCTGCTGAAAAGGCTGAGGATTTATTTTTAACAGGTTCATAATTTGAGTAAACAAAAATATAAAGATAAAAACTGGAAAAAACTAATTCCACACAAATCTTTATAAAAAGCCTTATAAGACCTTAAAATTAGCACGAAATATTTTTATTTTTAACTCGTTAAGTACATTTTTAAACAGGTACTTTAATACTTTTACTTAAGTAGATTTTTTTCATGTGATACTTGAGTATTTTTTGCTCCAGTATCTGTACCTTTACTTAAGTAACAGAATTGAGTTCCACCACTGCTATATATGGTTTTGCTTGGGCTTCTTCCACTACACAAAATAGTACATTCCAAACAAAAATAAGTTCAAAATTCACACAGATTGCAGCACAGACCACATACTTCCCCTGCCTTTTTAAAAATGTGGGCTTGCTCTCTGTCTATTGTGATGATCTACTAATAATTGACTAATTCTGTTGGAAATGTTTTGCTAAAGAGGACAGAAAGGGAGCAGCTGTAAAGACAGATGTACACTGGATACTTGCTTGTTTTTTTCTGGTATCGTCTAAGGATCTCTGTTACCTATTCCCCAGGTGCTATATTTATTGTGTAAATCTTTTGTTCTGGTTAGCTGTGCAGTCCAGTGAATTTAGGCAAGGCCCTCACAATCTGTGCTGTAGTTCAAAAGTATTTTTTCTTTCATATCCTCTTCTTTATTTAAACGATTGCTCTAGAAATTAAATATGTTTTTTATTCTGCATTCTTCTCTTTTTTATTGTGATATTAGAGACAATACAAACAATAAAAGACATTAGACATTTTGACTTGAAGGTAAAGAGAGTGCATACATCCAGGTTTGAAGGGGGTGACGAGACGATAAAAATGGCATCTGTTCTTCTTATATGGGAGTGTAAATGTGTGTGTGTGTGTGTGTGTGTGTGTGTGTATGGGCAGGTAAGTACTAAAACAAACAAAGGAAACTAAAGAAATAAGAAGGAAAGGGGTGGAAAATTTTGAAAGAAGAGAAAAAATAAATACTTTTTTGCACTCTTCTCTTTTAATGTTAATTTTATGATGATTATTTATGATTATTTATGTTTTGATTTGTTTGTATTGTGATTTTAATATCTTTCTTATTCTGTAAAGCACTTTGAATTACTTTGTGTACGAATTGTGCTATATAAATAAACTTGCCTTTCCCCTTTTGGTGTTTTTCTTACCGTTATCCATCACAGTGCATTGGATTGAATATTTGCCTTGTCAATTAAACTCATGTTTTTCTCCCCTCTCCAGGCGTTGTGCATTAACGTGCAGGGCAGTGATGTCCTGGAGACGTTACGCCTGATCTTCTGTGGGGCGGATGTTAACTGTGCCACTGGTGTTCCCGAATGCCCATCCCCACTGACACTGGCTCAAGCAAGTTCACAGCCTCTACAAGCAGAGCTCTTAAGCCACAATCTCAACACAGGTGGGTTTTGTATTGTGATAAATGAGATGAAGTGCAGACTAGTTAATTTGTTTTTATTTGGTGTACTATAGTGACCTAGCGCTTATGTCATTCTAGATAAACACGTCTCTAAAATCAAAATGAACCTCACTGCATTTACCTGTCTGCTGGGTTCATCGTCCTTCTGTTGTTTTCACAGAATTGCCCCGATCAGAAGTAGGCGACATCACTAACACAATGCCGTACTCAGCCCCATCCACTGTTTGCCTTAATGGTTTTCTGTTCAAGACTGCGTCAATGACTCGAGCAGTGACAGATCGCAAAGCAAAAGAAGGTTTGTTTGATCTGTTTATATTGTATAGGAATGAAAAAAAACTGAGATTACCTGAGATTGTTGCCAACTTTTGAGTTCTTTACCTCTAACTTGCATTATTTCATGTATTTATGCACACTGTATGCATGTATATTTTTTATTTCATCTAGAGTTTAGCCGGCGCTGGTGTACTTTGAATGACGGAACCTTCAGTTATTATGAAAGTGACAAGAACGCAAACCCCAACGGATCTCTAAAGGCCTCAGAGATTGTGTGTTTGTCAGTTGGCACCATCAGTCACGGGTAAACGTCATCACACATTTATATACTTACCCAGTACTTTTTAATAATAATAATACATAAATACATGAATATCTTTTCTTCTGTACAGGTATAACCATACATTTGAACTGTACACAGAAGCAGAGCGTCTGTATTTGTTTGGCATAGACGATCCTGACAGCCACAAAGAATGGATCAAGTCCATTGCAAAGGTGTGATTTAGAGACACTCAGATAAGACCAATGTGCTTTTAGGTCTTTAGAGAAAAATGAAAATGACAGTGTGTGTGGGAGGAAACATTTCTTAGGGTTTGGATAAACAGTATGATATGTTCAGCTTCTTCTGCATGTTGACGATAATGAGTTACAGCCCGATGTATTTTGAATTTGAGCCCGAATGGAAAGTGTTGTTTGAGGAAGACTTCTAGAGTAAAACCAACACCAAATCACTGTATTCAGTATCTATCATCTATTTTAAAGTGGCACTAAGCACCTACACATTTCAAATAGAGACTCTAACTTGGGCTGTACCTGGAGCACTAAAGAAAAGAGTGAGGGGGGAGGAAGGGCGGGGTTTCAAGGTATGAGGAACAGTGTGATTGGTCTAACAGGTATCCACACTTCAAACTCTGCAGCCAGGTGTTTGTAACCAGAAACACATGGCTGTAATCAGGGCAGTTCAATGTGATGTCACCAACTACTGGAAATTGCAGAGGCCACTGAAGGCAGCACACACTTAGATTTAGGCATTTTTGACCAGAAAGTTGCAAATTTACCTAGTTTGCACGACAATTATCAAAAATGACTAAGAACAGTATGTATTGTAACAGATGTATTTTAATTGTTTGTAACCTGCCCGGGGACTGCAGATGGAAACTAGCTTTAGCTAAATCTGGTGTAAAGCATCTTGTCTTCTATGAGATTAATGTGTTTGCACATGGTACCTGTTAAAATAAACCAATAAACTAAACGAAACAGTAGATTATGCTATTAAAACACCACATACACAATTTAGTAGCAAAAAAAGAGTGGATTTAGTGTTTATCCTCTTTCCTCTCAGGTTATATGTTTTTGAAGTGGAACTACAGACAACAAGAAAAAAAAGACAAGAAAATATTTGGGTTTCAATAAAAATATAAATGTGTGTTTTACATACAATTACCATAGTATCGGAACTTTTAATTTTAATAGGTCTTTGTTCATTCTAATTCAATTTTTCAATGTTCAGTTTTTAATGTTGGCATCTTCTTTCTTAGAGCATTATTCCAGCCAGTGCAGAGTCTCTACTACGGCTGGATTTTGTCCGAATCGGGAGGCTGAGGTGTAAAGGTGGCTTGAATCTGGAAACGTCCAAAGTGGGTTGGTTTGCGTTGGAGGGCTCAACTTTGCACGCATACATGGAGAAGGGCCAGATGGAGGAAATAAATCTGCGCAAACTAACTGAACTATGTGAGTAAATCATACATTACATATGTAGAAAAATGACATGTGCTGTTCATTCAATACATACTTATGGACATCTGTTGATATAAATGTTATTCATTCTGTTTCAGCAACACAGTCAGATGTGCTAGTTCTGGTGGAAAAGGGCAGGTAAAGAACCAGTACCTCCAATATGTTAAAAATAGTTAATTTTCAAGAAACAGAGGCAGAAGTATTATCAAACGTTTTAATATTTCTCAGGACCCTGTACATTGAGGGCGAGAGGAAGCTGGACTTTACTGGCTGGTGTGAGGCCATTACAAACGCAGCACAGAGTGGAGCGGAAACCCTGAGCGAACAGCAGCTCACAGAGACAGACATACCCGTCATAGTGCACAGCTGCATCGGCTTCATCACACAATATGGTGATATACTTTTTCATTCTGGTCGGTGTGTTTTTATCAAATGTAACTGTATTTTGGAGCAAGCCATTTGGCATACATCATGACCGCAAATTATAGGCTGCAGGTTTGAACATTTTAGATGTTTTATATTCCAGTGTCTAGACAACATTTAGTCCCCTTTATCTAAATTACCTTTGTAATGCCTGAATAGTTTAGGTGATGTTTAGTTTTTGTGTGTCTCTTAATTAAAGGTGCACTATGGCAATAAGACAAGCCAAGGCAAGTTTATTTGTACAGCACAATTCGTACACAAAGTAATTCAAAGTGCTTTACAGAATAAGAAAGACATTAAAATCACAATACAAACAAATCAAAACATAAATAATCACAAATAATCATCATAAAATTAACATTAAAAGAGAAGAGTGCAGAATAAAAACCTTTCAGCCATAGGCACAGCTAAACAGAACCGTTTTAGGACTGGAAACCGTTTTGAGCCTGAAATAGACATGCCTGGAATAAACGTGTCTATCTCCATGATGACAAGCAGATGATATCCCCAGAACAAGATACAGATTAGATCTATGGAGAGGTGACACTGCTTACACCAATAATACATGTTTTTCATGTGTTTCTTAGCAATATAAACGGCAATATTATAATACCATACTCAGGAACATTTCAAAGCTATAACATATCTATGGAGACGATCTGTTGCCAGAAAAGTTACATAGTGCACTTTTAATAATTAGTAACTTGTACTAAATGTATTATGTACTTTATCTGTAATTCCTGTGTACTTTGTATGTGTACAGGCCTGACATCTGAGGGCATCTATCGAAAGAGCGGGGTGAACTCCCGGGTCAAAGCGCTTTTAGATAAATTCCGATCAGACGCGCGCAGCATTTGTCTGAAGGAAGAAAACAACGCGGTGGACGATGTTTCCAACACACTCAAGCGATTCTTTAGGGAACTGGAGGAAGGGCTGTTCACACAAGAGGAGGGCCCAAACTGGCTCCAGACATCCGGTAAGTTTATTTATACTAACTACATTTGATACAAAAAATGAACAGTTATTTATGTTTTTTTTTTCTATTTCAAATCTGATTTTTCCATCATTCTTTTTCAACTTCCACCTTAAGTCAGTTTAAAAGTGGTTGAGTTTTTGTCATACCCTCCCTTTAAGTTCCTCTTATCCTCATTCAGTCATTCAGGACAAAGATGCCAAAATCTCTCGATATCAGCAGTTGCTAGACAAGCTTCCACATGTCAATAAGGCCACTCTAGAGGCACTCATTAACCACCTGTATTGGTAAGAAATGGACACATGCCTATTTTGGTCACGGCATTTGTAAAAAAAATAACAGCAATTGTTTTTATATGCAGTGTTCAGTGTCATGCACATATCAACCAGATGAGCATCCATAACTTGGCAATAGTGTTTGGCCCCACACTTTTCCAGACTGATGGAAAAGACTACGCTGCGGGCCAAGTGATAGAGGACCTAATAGAACACTACACAACCATCTTTGAGGTAAGAGTTCAAGATGACAGCCAGAATATCCACCTTAAACTGGGACTAAGCACCTACACTCTGCCCACAACCACATTTCAAATAGAGACGCTAACTTGGGCTGTACCTAGAGGACTAAAGAAAAGAGTGACGGGGAAGGAGGGGCGGGGTTTCGGGGTATGAGGAACAGTGTGATTGGTTCAAGAGGTATCCACACTCCACAACTCCGCCCCTGCAGCCAGGTGTTTGTAATCAGAAACGCCTGGCTGTAATCAGGGCAGTTCTGTGTGATGTCACCAACTACTGGAAATTGCAGAGGCCACTGAAGGCAGCACACACTTAGATTTAAGCGTTTTGACCAGAAAGCTGCAAATTGACCTAGTTTGCACTACAATTACCAAAAATGACTAGGAACAGTAGATTATGCTATTAAAACACCATATACACAGTTTAGAAGCAAAAAATGGATTTAGTGTTTAGTTCCACTTTAAAAACGGATAACCTGAGAGGAATAAGGATACACAAAACAAGAAAAAAGACAAAATATTTGATAACAAGGTAACAGCCAGTATCCAGACTAGATTTTTTCCATGTTTGGAAAGAAAAAAATGTTAAATATTCCCAAATTGAGATAATCCATGTTATTAGACTGTAAATACTGAGGGCTGTAATCAAATCAACAGGTGTTTCAACAAAGATTTAAGGATGTGTGCCCTCATCCAACCAGATTATTCTTTTTTGTTTTGTTATGACCAGCATTTAAAGGGGCCTGGGGGGTTTGCTGGCCCTGTAAACAACCTCACAAAGAGAACTTTTAAACTCCTGCGGCTATTTTTGCCCATTTAGATTCCTACAGTGTCTCGGTGAAAAGATCAGAGTAGTTACTGTTAGGGATTTCCATCTTGAGTTCAAAATATCAGATGATGATAGTTTTTGTTTAGGACCACCCAAGAACAGGATTTTGTAATGTATGTATGTGTGTGTGTGCGTGTGCGTGCGTGTGTGTGTGTGTGTGTGTGTGTGTGTGTGTGTGTGTGGTTTTGAGATATTTGGTGGTCTATACATCACAATGATACAATAGATCTAAACTACACAATACATCAGGGGAATGTAAGCAGTGACTTACGGTAATTATAGCACTATGCCAAATAATTATGGTGCATGTACATTTGTGTTTGTAGGTGAATCAGACACAGCTAGCCAAACAGCTACAGGAAATTGAGGTGATTATTCGGCTTCGGGAAACATTGAATAACAAGTTTACAGTAAGTACAGAGTGTCGATAAAAATACTGTTTATATTTGAATGTTTTGTTATATTTTATTAATTTTTGACTTTGCTTATATCAGGCTAACACTCAAGGAGGACACATCATCTGTACGGTGTATCTTGAGGAAAAGAGTCTCACAGAGCATCATGTCAAGGTATTGCACCAGTGTAAAAGCATCAAGAAAGAACGAGAATGAACAGAAGTCATCTTAATGTAATATTATTGTTTTGTCAGATCCCCGGCTCGATGACAGCGGCAGAACTGACCTGGGAAGTTTTAGATATACGGAAAATTCCCGCTAAGGACAAGGATTACTGGAGCTGCTGGGAGATCAATGAAAAAGAGGAAATGGGTGAGACATAAGTTAATAAGTAAAGAACCTGTATTTGTTGGAACTCTATCTCTATCTCTGTTTACATTTATTGCATCATGGAAAATTACATCAAAATATCGACATGAATTCTTTCCTCTTATGGAATAACATAACAATTGATGACCCCTGTATATGTTGAAATTGTTGTATCCCCTTCTGCTAAATCAACATAGTATGATGTTTTTTCTCTTTTTCACAACATTTGATTAAAGTAGATGTACTTTATTAGAACATTCAAATTTGAACTAAAAAACTCACAACATAAACATGAACATTTCAAAGAATGTAACATGTGACGGTCATTCTTGAGAATTTGAAGAGACATGTGAGCTCTTAAGACACCCAAACTGCGAGGTTAGCCTGTCCTTCCGAGCACTGGGGCTGTGAGCTCATTTTTGAGGCCTGCTATGTGGGCCATCTGGTTCCTCTGTGGGAAGGCTAGAGGTGTCCTGTCAGCTGCCGGTAAAGCTCCTCTGATATGGCACTTTTCCATCCCTTATGAAACGATGAGCAGCGGAATTTTAGGGGAATGTTGTCCGCTTTGTTTATGATAATGATGTCTGATGGAGTTATGGAAACGGTTCCTAAAACAGTTGCAAACATAATATTATCCAAAAGATGCCAGGCAACATTTTTCACGCTCTTGAATATTTTGTTTATATTTATGTAGTCAACTTGTCACAGATGAAATGCAAAACAAACATTCTAATTCCTTGCAATATGTTTTTGTTCTTTGGCAGAACGCCCTCTACACTATAGGGAGCGTGTTTTACCCATTCTTCACTCCTTTGGCACGGACTCCAAACTACTCATCAAGAAACACCTGGGCATGGAGGCAATGCTGTCCTATTTGGGTAAACACAAATACTAGTTGCAAGTATTTGGAACATGTTCAGTATTCAGGGGTTTCAGATTATTATTCTGATCTTTAGCCAGTAAACCAGATGTCTCCAAACACGGCAAGATGAAGTTCAGAGATGGGAGGAACATTCCAGGGCTTGGACTATTCTCTTCAGGGTTCCATGAAAAATATTTCACTCTCACAGCCAACTCTCTCAGAATGTACAAGGAAGTCACGGTAATATTGATCCACGCTGTGTAATTCGGATGTTGTGATAATGCCTCTAATACTGGCTGTTTACCTGACAGAGCAACCGACCAGAAAATGAGTGGCCCATCAAAAATCTTATGGCGTACCTGGGAATTAAGAAGAAACTCCGTCCAGCTACTTGGTAAGGACAAGCAGGTGGACAATGTAAAGGTCAATAACACATGTGCCTCAATGTTCCTCTGAACATTTTTAAATACAGGTTAAATACAGGTTAAAGAAGCATTATGCAATTTCTGGTCTCTATGGAGATGTTACTGCTTTTCTTAGAATTTTCCTTTGTATGGCAATCAAAAATACCCAAGCTGATCACTGACGATTACACATGAATGCATCTCAACCTTGATTCTAATTTGATTCAATGCCCAATTCTAGAGCACCTTTAATGTTATGTAAATATATTTTTAAAAGTATCCCATAACAATGTCGATTCCTATCATCTTGTGGTTACTATAATTGTGTCCACTAGATGGCACCCATAGACCAAAAGTCTACCATCTAGACTTAATAACTGACATGAAAAATAAATAATATTTTTTTTTTTCTCTCCATTTCAGTTGGGGGCTCACACTGGTTTGTGAAAGTAAAAAACAAGACAAGCATGAAAAACAGCAGTGGTGAGTGCCTCTTTATGAACTTTTGCAGTCAGCAGCAGACGTTGAATTGTTTATCCATATAGAGGAGGAAATGGGATCGCTATTATAGGTCCATTTGCGTTAATCTCGTGTCACTGTGCACAGGAGGGCTGTCCACTCATAATTCGCTAATGTGATTTTTCATTTCCCTTGTGTTTAGCTTTTAACGAGTAAATGAGCCAGTTCAGCTCGATAACAGTATTGACCCAGGAGCAGCAACACTTATATAGACATTGTGGATAATCATAACAGTTTTGCAGCAAGTTTAAAGTCAGTATCTGTCATTTACCACATACTAGTATTGACAGTTCCTGGGTTTAAAAGAATGTGTGTACTGGTGTGGCAGTGACAGATTGGTTATAGTGTTTGATCACTAATCTCACAAATCCCAGCTCAATGTACTGTTGCTGTATCACTGGGCAAGACACGTCACCCACCTTGCCTGTATCAGTGTGGCGTTGTGTGGTGGTGATTGGTGGCAGATGGCACAGATTGGCAGCCTTGCTTCTGTCAGTATATCCAATAGCAGCTGTGGAGAGCACTTTGAGGATTTTGAAAGACACAACATAAATTCAGTGCTTTATATTATTGTTTTATGATTATGTAAGAGAATCTTCAACCAAACACCACCTGTAAACCATTGTAAACTCAATTGTTGGCACAGGATGCGATACTTTTTTTTTCTTTCTTTTTGGTAAATCTAAAGTTCATTAACAGTATTTTGTGTGTGCGTGTGTGTGTATGTAAATGGTCTGCATATTTGGGGTTGTGTTTCTAGTAGTCTTTGCACTGTCAACCATAGTGTGCCTCAGTGCTGGAGCGGTGGCAGTGCTGTTCTCGTCACACTGCAGGCGGTATATCATCTCTTGGTTACGCTTCATCACAATGTCCCTCACAGCTCCAAAACACACCTGAGAGGAAGAAAGCAGGAGGGAGGAGGGAAAGTCTGGAGGACAGATAAAAAAGAGAGGAAAGTGGGAGCAAAAGATGCTTTGGGGAGGTGCTTTTTATGATGAAAATCAGGGCTAACATCTGCTGCAGGTAAGTTGTTAGAAATAAGAAAAGTAAACTTATGGGAGTGAGTAGGAATTGGAGCTGTCAAGAAAACGATACCCAGATATTAAAACTAATATCGAACCACTAACACTGTCCACTTAAATACTTGGAATCACATGAGTTAACTTCACGCTGATCAAGGCAAGTGGGCTCCAGTAATGATGGACAGATTTTATTTTTGGAGCATTGACACTGTGTAGAATGTATAATTAAAGTCTGATTGTAGATGAGATGAGCTGATGTGACTGAATGCTCTCTATTTATGCCAATTTTGCACTACAACATAATGAGCTCTGTGGGCCCAAATGAACTGGATAGTTGTGAGGAGAATGTGAGATGTAGGTATATGTGCCATACACCAGAGTCAATCCTGTTAGTGGAGCATGAAGTGTTACATATTGTTTTGTATTTATTGATGTATTGTTGTCTCTCTGGTGAGTGGTTGCGTAATTGTTTAATCTCAATGTGTGTTCATCACACTAATAATTGTGTAAATATAGCCTGTTTGTTCAGCATCACAGCATAGCTGATGACTCACAGGGCTCTACAAGTGTTATAAAATATGCACAAACACAAGCAGACACCACAGAGGCTGTCTCCATGAGCCCAGACCTTAAAAATGATAAAGGTCTCAATCAGTCTTCCTCTCCCAGGTTTCAATCAGGATTTGCGCTCTCAATCGGGCCCATGAGAAAACTCAGCTATATTAATGCCTACTTTTCTCCTCCAAACCCCTGTTTTGTTGTTTATGTGCAGGTATGTGTGCTGTGAAACTCAGTCAGATCTGAGGGAGTGGTTTGCTAGTTTCTTAAGTATACAGGTAAGTTTTATCCACATGAGTAAGTTCTTGTATGTAGCATAAATGCTATGCTTCACAAAGCATACATTAATGGGTTCATAGCAGGAGTGCCCTGCGGGGGTCTCTACCTGCTATGTCTCTTATTTGTCATGTATGACCCCTGCTGTCTGTGCCTGTCTCATTACAGTGTGAGGGAGACATGTGGCCTGAGGAGGGACAGAAGCACACGCGGGTGAGCCGCGCGCTGCCGGACATGCACCATGGTAACGTGTCACTGATTCCACTGCGTGGCAGTGAAAACGAGATGCGGAACAGTGTCGCAGCTTTCAGCCAAGACCCGCTTGGTGTGAGTCAACAATCACAGGGGCTAATCAAGGGGAAGCAGGCCGCTCCGAGTGGAGCTGCCGGCTGTGCTGAGAGACTGAACAGGTGGCACATGCCCTCTGCATTTGTCTGTCAAAGGCTAATGTGGACTCATTTGTACATTAGCACCACAATTTCAACTCCATGTAATAACTCGCATGTCCTCTCAAAAATCCTTGTATTTGGACGTGAATTAAAATGTAGTGGATTTTGAAAATGCTGGACATGGGATATTTATACCTGTGTAGTGCCTGTGCAGTCTCTCTGTTTTGTGATTTCATATAATTTAACACTGATTGTATTCTAAACTAATATTTACTTCAACATATCTCAGTGTGTTATTAATTATAACACAAAATGTTGTCTGGATTATGAATGCAAATGACATGCTAAGGGGCTTCAACACAGACTTTTGAACCAACTAAATAAAGTAAAAATAAAAGTATGTAAAGTTTTAATCTTAGGAAACTTTCAACTCAAATTAAGTCTGAATTCGAGTGACCTAATGATTGGCTGCACGTTATCTAGCCTTGCATAAAGTCAGTCCTTACCTGCACTACTATTTTTCCATCTTATTTTCATCTCAAAATTGTGTGCAGTCATCCAAAATAATTCACTCTGCTGCAAGTCTGGGTGCTCTGAGACCAAATGTCCATAATATGATGATGTAGTTGTCTCCCGCTCCGTCTTGCAATCACATAGCTCTTATTATGTTTTTCAAGTCTCCGGCAGCACTTAAACATTCCCTTCTGTGTTGCCTTTCCCATCAACCATGCGGAGAAGTCGGGGGCAGTTTGTTGTGGCTTTGCAGATAGTTTGTATTGATTCCCAGCCTCTTGGCACATAACATTTTTGTGAAGGTGTGATTACTTTGGTGGCGGTGCTGTGCTGGAGCCTATATTTGATGCTGCAGTCTGTGTGAGTGAGTGGTCTGGTTCACTGCATATTTATGTCCAGTTTCAACCGTCAAGTGAAAGAGAGAATCTATGGAACACTAGCCGAGTGTGTCAAAGTGTGGGGTTGTTTGTGTCTGACACTCTGACAGTTCATATAAACAAGAGTACACCTATTTCTGTGTATGTGAGACAGAGGGAAACAGATGAGATGGCTGAGTGACTCTGTTTATGGTTCTCAAGGTGAATGCAATGATGGCAGACAAGACTGAACGTTAATGCCACTGGACCAGACCACTCCGTATCTGAGTTTTGAACACACTGCATGTGGAGTCGTACATGTTTTTTCTATGTGCATTTCTCTCTGCTTCTGTCTTAATCTGTTTTTAACTTTCAGATATTTAGAGATGTCCGATAGTAGGATAACTGCTTAAAAAGGTAAGATTCTGCAAAGTCAGTTTTTAGATTACATTTAGTCAATTACTTATACAGAGCCAATTTTCTTTAAACATGCATAATGTAACTTTTCAAGTGGAGGGGGAGGATCCGTTCATGCTTGTGACCATAGAGATGTAATTGCTTTTAAACATATCTATCATGCGTTTATTCTATTGTAAGTATTTTTGTGCTGAAAACACATGCCATCACTCCACAAATCTGGCCTGTAACTTTACCTCGTGACTTGTTCGAATCCCGCTCTCGACATAAACATCATTGGTTGAGCGATCAGATCTACTGATCCACAGGTTGGCGGTGCGATTCTAGCTCCCACAGATGAAAGCCGTCTTTGTGTCCTTGTCGGCAACACAGTTACCCCACCTTGCCCCCAGTTGGTGTATGAATGTGTGTGAGTAGTTCCTTGATGTAAAGTGCTTCGAGTGCCTTGAAGGGGGAAAACTGCTATATAAAAATCTGACCATTTACCATAGAGAGAGATGCATAAGTTTAATGCCAATGTCTAAGAAATTCTATAGCTCTCTGGGTATTACCAGTCACATCTAACTGCTGTATATTACCAAGCCTTATTGCCTGATTTAATAAAGTAACCGTTCCCGTTATTAGCTAGTCCACAATTTCTACCATGGCTGAAAAATCCATTGCCCACTCCGTCCTCTTGTCTCATATGATTTCCATGGCTCTGTACATTTGTAGTTGAGATGGACATTTGAAGTGTGACCTTCCTATCGAGTTTGAAACTGCTGTGAAATTGTCTTTGGAGTTGGGAGTGGAAGAGCCATGCTGACTTCTCCATGGCTGGTCCACTGTGAAAGATTGATCCTCCATCCACCATCATTGAGCTCTGTGTGTTTTCTTTACAGGATGGAAGAAGTCACGGCTCCCCTCACCACACGCTACAGCCGTAAGAAAACTGGAGACCCATTCAAAAGTCTGGACCCGGAACTAAACACATCCTTAGACTTTTTATCACTTAAAGCACCAACAGTGGGATATCGTTGTACAGTAGCTTCATGGACTACAGTCACAGTTACTAAACAGCTCAAACAGCAGCCTTCGCTCAGCTGAACTTTGGGCTTAGTCTCATCTGTGTTGCATCGTTTATAGATGCATGAAGGACATTTTAGATTTACTTTTCACAAAGCATTTACTGGCTAATGTATTATTTAGTATTAAAAAGTATTTGCATATGTTGATGTCTGTTTAGCTCTCTTCTGAAACGTGCTGTTATGAGCCCAGCTGATGTCATGGAGGCAGCAAGACAATTTTATTTTTATTTTTTGCAGTGTTGGTGTATTTAGACAAAGGCTTGGCGCTATTGAAGGATGACTGTCTGTTACTCACAAGGACCACTGTCAGAATCATTTTTGACTAAAGATTTGCATTTCCATGTAAAGGTGGAAAGTGGCACAACAAACGGCCAGAACCGGTGAAGGCAAAGGATGTTCCGTATGTAGATGCAATTTAAGTTACTATATTTGGTTTTGTATATTCTAAATCAGGAGTGTCCAAACTATGACCCAGGGACCAAATGTGGCCCTCAGAGCAATTTTTGATGGTCCTCAGGCTTCTTGCTGAATTTGCCCAAATGACCAAAAGTAGTAGATTCTACAGCAAATTTTGTAAATGCTGCTATTATAACTCAAAAACACTCTGATGTGATACAGACTTAACATAAATGCTATTAAAGTTATTAAAGCTGTGTTGGCTCAGCCAAACCTGCATCAAATGTAATGTTTTGAATGATTTATTTTATCTTGTATCTGGGGCCCTCCGCTCTGTATAAGTTTTAATATGTGGCCCTCAGGGGAAAAAAGTTTGGGTACCCCTGCCAAAACTCAACAAACTTATTTGCTAAAAGTCAATTGAAGTCCATGAAGCAGTCTCAGCTCTCAACAGTTGTGCCTCCGATCAGACTAGACTTTCCTTGTTGCCACTCACCTTCGTTACTTATAGTGTATTGTTTTATAGCTTTATTTAAATCATATAAGCAAATGTATAGCTGCAAGACATGATAAATACAGCGATGGTTCACCACTTCTGATGAAAATATTAACTTTTTGTATCATATCAAAACCTTTAGTTACGTTATTGCTGTACTGTTCATAGGTATATGTAAAGACACATTTATTTATTTTAACATATGCCATCGTTGGATGTTGCCGGTCAGACATATTGCGTCATTAGTAGAGACGTCATGATGCCTACTTACAGTTCATTAGGTCAAGTTTAAAATACATGTGTATATTTCCAGCTAGTACCCACATTTAGTAGTACCTGTACAGATTGCATTTTGTTGTATAGTTTTATAGCTGTTATAACCTCACCTGAAATGTACATACAAATGCATATATTAAATCACAAAATCTGTTTCTTTCATTTGTCTGTGTTGTCCATGGAATGTTGTTCTTATTATTATCATATATATAGCCACATACAGCACCATTAGGATGATCTGACTTAAACAATCTTTCAAATACATTTTTCATTGGTGGCATAAAGAGAGGGAACACTAGCAGTGGGCAGAAGAAGGCAGCTCTATTGTGCCCTTATGAACAGAAACACTGACAAAATGTGTTAACCCATTGTACTACAAAATGAAAATTTGAGAAGTCAGTGGAAACAACTGTACATCATATTGTTCACACACCACATGAAAATTGGGACTAAATCTGAAACTAAATCTGGATTAGCCCAGCACTAAACCAGGACAAGCCAAGTCTACATCAGGACTGAATTGGGCCCAAACCAGGACTAGTGTGAACGCAGCCTCAAACTTGGTGAAAAAAAACCAAAACAAAAAAAAGCCAAGTCAACTGTGCATAAAATAGTTAGTCCCATTCATTCTGCTTTCTGTGTTATTTGTTATTTGAATCAAAATAGCCTCTGCAGTTAACTATATAAATAGTTTTACTCTCAGTTCTTATGCAATATAAATATCCTTTGTTTCTCTGTTTTTACACCTCGGAGTCTCCAATAAACACATTTCCTCACTCGTAGTCTTCTGAAGTGTTGCCGCGGCTCTGGTGTTATTGCATCCCCCAAGTTCATGTTTTCTCTCAGACATGTTTTTCAAAAGGTTGGCTTCCCCCAGCTCTGCTTTGCCCTCTCTTGGTAATCCTCTTGTTTTTTCATTGCTTTTTATGAAATGAGTTTCCAAACAAATTCTAATCTGGCCTACAGGGGAACTGCATAATGTGTGGACTGTGCAACAGGACTGCAACATCGGTTCTCAAAATATGGGGCAAGTTCCAGTAGTGGTACCCGCTGCCTCTGGTTATTTGTTGACTTTATTTATTTATTTTTTTATCCGTAATATCAGTTTAAATGTACCTACATTTACTTAATATTTTTAGGATTCTGATATTGTGTGGATAAAACGGATGGGAATAGACCCTCAAAGTTTTGGAAGTAGAGAAAATTAAAAGTAATAATATAAGCAATGTTAAAACTAGCTATCTGTGCCCCAGGTACAAGGCAGACATGTACAAATCAAATGTACCTTTTACAGATAACAATTTTATGCTTATTTATTAAATTACATAAAACATTGGACGTGACAGACAAGTTGATTATATTAGAATTTGGTGTTAGATGATGATCCAAACAGAAAGCAGACTGAGCCTCTCATTTGGGTTGCCAGTTTCAGTGCTCAAATTCAGTTGATTTAAATCTAAAAGGACTCTCTCTGGTCTGAGTCCTCACTACCTAAACCCTAGCACTTGCAACCAATCATGAATCAGTGCTAGTGCAGCCTCTGCAGCTCAGTGAGTGAATTCTGGAGGTTCTGAGCTTTCACATGAGGCATGGCCTGTCCATATACTGAGATTGAGAAAAACTTTTATGTGTCCTCTACATGCAGGTTATCTACTGGCAACCTAAGTGCAATTGTGATTATAGTTCATTTTTAACCCTGTAAGAGCACATCCCCTTTCAGTTCCGATTTGAAAATGCGCTACATGAAGCAAAAGTTTGATGACCTGTGCCCTTTAGAACATGTCAACTTTTCTCCTGCGTGCATCCACATTGTAGAGCCACGCCTATAGAAGTGCTGTGAGTGAAAACGTGAGCAGTGCGTAGGTGGTACAGTCCTGGTGGTGGGAGCCCTGCAGAGCTCCTGGTTAGTCATTGTGGTCCACCAGTTCTCCTCATAAGCTGAGCTGACACAACAGGGTCACAGAGCTCCCCCAGACACACACCACTAACACCCCCAGCAGGCTGTGGGATACGCGAGACCTTCACTGTCCCATCCAGGCGTACGGGACAGGAGCGCCAAGGGGAAGGAGCATGCCTGAGTGTACACGCTAGAGTGGCATTTACTATATAGGTCGCATAGGGCTGGTATTAAGGCATACAAGCTTTGAGTTTTGACTAGTTATGACTATTGAGGTTATAGTATAAAAATCTATTATATGTAAAATAATTACTTTTTAAATATTCATGTTATAAAGAGACTCCCTCATCGACAACCTGCTCAAAGTTCTATTTGGATTGTTTTTTGCATGTGTAAGTTGGATGCTGTATTGTCCTGCATTGGCTTGAGTGCTCAGTAAATTTCATTGTTCATCTACCCCCTGTCCCCAGCCAGCCCTGTTCTCTGTATTTACTTGCAGTTCTTCAAAAAAAAAAAAATCTGACTACAGGTTATACATGTAGAGTGAAAAACAAGCGGTCTCTTAGCTCTGCAGTTTTCAACAGAAAGTCAATGAACTTATTTCGATCATCCGTAGATCAATATTGTGGTTTAAAATGAGAAAACTGCAAAATAATAATAGTTTAATACTAAATACCAGAAAAAGCATAAGGTTCTTTAAGGTTTATATTCTCTGTGGAATATAAACCTGTAAAGTAGTGGGTGACCACACACTGCCTGATGTCCCATCTTTGTTTCTTGAGACAGGTTTTGTAAAAATTACCAAATTACCAAAGTAGCCATTTGGGCAAATGCCAAAATTGAACATTTTGGATTATGCTATTTCCAAACAAAACCTGACTTCATCCTCCAGGAGTCCAGGGAGTGCTAATTCAATCAGGTGCTAAGGAAGCTTGTGTGTATATTGTCATTAGATGATTAGCTTAGATCAGTTTGTTCTTAAATGCATTACAATGGCTACTCTTTCTACCTGCAAAACAAAAGCCATGTTCATGTTGGCATTGTATCTTAAAGGTGCAATGCATAAATTTGCTGGTGCACAGTCCGCTGTCTCCATGGGAATGTTGTTGCTTTGCCTGGAATGTTCCACAGTATGGCATTATCTATCATTTCTTTAATTACAGGTATTTTTACCAATAGCTTCTCCACAGATGAAAATAGCCTTATGATATGTTTAATGCCATATTGTGGAACATTCCAGGCAAAACATCTTCACAGAGACTAGAATGTTCCAGGCCCTCCACCTAAAAGTTACATAGTGTATCTTTAAATCATGTGACAACCCAACTTGCAAACCAAGAACACATTTTGCAGCATTTCAGTTTATATAATAGTAGTTTTTATTATGCTTAAAATGTAGACAAAGTTTAATATTTTAATTTGAACATTTGGTCAGTTGAATTCCCTCACCTAAGCCTTTGTTCCCACTCTGATGTGAATAGGCTTTGTGGGCAGAAGGAGACACTGATAACGTCACCTTACAGACTGACTCCAGGGTGAGCCGGGACCTGCCAGCCTGCCAACCTGCCCACCTGCCAGCTTCCCAAAATAAAAATGTAAATTCCACCGTCATAACTCCCTCTATTGGAAAACAATGGGAAGGACAACCGCAGTGCGTCTCATCCCCTGAAGCCTGCTCACGTCTCTACCTGTAAGAGCCAATTTCTCTCATTTCCACCATAACAGCGTGAGACGGACACACAAACTGCAGACTGAACCCATCAAACTCATAGTAAATAACCTGCATGACTGAAGCACGACTGAATGCCAATGTGTGCCCATGGGTGCCCTTCAAATTTAAGACATCAAAGCATTCAACTGCACTGGGGTGGCATATCGGTGTGGTGGAAAGATTTGAATCTGGGAAGAATCTTTTAGCCAGGACATATTTGGCATAAACAAGTCAATGTTTTGTATTAAATTTGAGGCCTCAGATTAAGAGTTGTGTGTCCATGTAATGCAATTAAATAGAATTATTAATTGCATTACATTAGATATTCTTATCTTTGTTATAGTGTTGTTTCCTCATCAAAAACTTACCTGGAGTTGTATTTTGTTTCAATCACATGTTCACATGTTTAACACACAGGCCCTGCATATTTAAGCTGAATTCTTCTCTCCAACAGAAACCACTCCTTGCGATGTCATGTGAAAATACAGGAAGTGCTCCACTGTGTTTTTAAACTCCATACACCTTCACTGGAATCATTTGGATAACTGCAGTCATGGAATTGCCAATCTCTACTGAACAAAAAGTAAAAGGTAGCCGTTAACTTGAAAACTACCACTACATGACATCACAAGGTGCAGCAGTGCATTTTGAGCTTTGGAGATGTAGACAGACTAATAATAAAGGGTTACTCAAACATGTGGGAATGAAATAAAACTCCAGGTATGTTTTTCAATAAAGGTTTGCTAGTAATGCATGGAGTGAGAAGAGGGGCAACAAAGAGACAAAAGGCAATAGTTTTACAGGTGGAGGCATTTTTTTCTACCGTAGTTTTACATTCAGGTGGGCACAGATCACTGCGGGCAGCATGAGGCAATCCCTGTTCCTTGCAGAGTTGCCACAGGGGAGCACATAGATCTGCCTCATTCACATCATTGCTATGCCCACAGTCCACAAAAGAAGCAATAGCATCAAAGTTTTATTTGAAAAGGTCTTTTTTGTTTGATGTGAGTCTGGTCATCGGTACAGCTCCCCAAATTCAGATGGGCGTGATTGACAAGCGGGTTAGCCAATCAGAGACCTACATGTTCCTACTTGAAGAAAGAAGAATGCTAAAAATATCACAAGGGACTGAAAAACATCGCAGCTCTACACTCTGTTAATCTGAAGTGAGAGAAATTTTATTTAGTTCAAAATTATGGGCGACCAGTGAGTTCCTTTGTTTCACACGCGTCACTGAAATTGCCAGGTAATTTATGTTGTTGCTATATCTAACTTAAACTCTACATATCAGTACCACTATCCCTCCAATGTACATGTTTGAGGCGTTTGACTTGCTTTTTCAACACTTCAGAATGAAATATGCTAAAATGGCGCGACATTAAGACAATAACTAAACTATATCCAGACATCTCAAAGTCACGCTTAGTTCCTTTTTAGCCAAGTGGAGAGGAGCAGCTACGCACTTGCAGTCTGATTGATTGTGTTGAAAGCAGAGGAGAGGTGGTTGCCATGGGAATAGGAGGAGGACCTGCACCCCTTATATTTCTGAGGGCCGGTAATTGATGATAAACTTGGAGGGAGGGGCTGGAGGAAGCTAATCAGTTGCAGGAAAAGGTCTTGGAAGAGGAGCAGCGTGAGTCCTTAGAAGTGTCACTGGACCACGTCATGCGGTCAGCTGGAGGTGACTGCACACCGGGTGTTAATGAAAGTCCATAAGATCAGATGAGGATATGTGTTTTGGCAATATAAGCTCAATATAAGCTGCTACATTACAATTTAGCTGGTGGAGAATGTTCCAAAGTATGGTTTTAACTTTCTTTTTCCACAAAAGCATGCAAGTGACATGCCACCTCCATGAATGTCATACTGTACATTTAACTGTGGCATATTTATGTTTCTAAATGATCTAAATGGTAGATAAGATGACATAACATTATTGTAGCCTATAACAGTCCAAATTAAATATGGGTCCTTGGGAAAAATATCTTATCTCAACACATAAAATATGCAAAAAAAAACAATCTAACCAAAATATTGGCAAATCACTTAAAGCATGTGTCACAGTGGGGCGCCAGTGGTAAAAACTGTTGTTGTGTCCTTGAGCAAGACACTTCAACCACATCGCCTAGAATGAACGTGGTATGTTTGTGAGTGTTTATGGACTGGCAGAGGGGGCATTATTATTATTATTATTATTATTATTATTATTATTAAATGCATTTTTTAAAAAGTGATTTGGCCAAATCTTCCTGTTTCTTAAAAAGTGATTCAGTATTACCTGGCCCTAGTTTCCCAAAAAGCCTTCTACTTAATCTCTGAAACAAAAACTTTTAGCACCACTTGACGACAATACACTTGGGACATATACTCCCTATGGTTTCCTCGCTTAGCTTCTTTCACTTTTATGCCTCAGTATCAACACTAATGACTTCCAGTGCTTTATAGCGGCACAATAACAGGCAGATGCTTGTAAAGATAAATGGCACTAATCAAAAAACCCTTGTTGTGCAGGGCTGGTACCTTTTGGGTATCGGGCTCTTTGTTCTTGTTATTGTTAACCTGCATGACACATTGAGAGATCCAGGAAATGACAAGGCAGGTCGGCTTGTCATGCGTCAGCTGTCTGTCACCCCAGTGCGGATTCTCGCGTCTCTCTGGGTGAATATGGCACTGAAATGACAAAAAAAGAAAAAAATAGGATGATAACTCAATTCTTCTCGCACTTTTCATATGAGTTTGACCTGAGCTCCCTTTTGCCATCTGATCTCATGTCTAACACTCTGTAAAGTGCACCACGACCTCTGAGAGATTTTATGTCTATGGCTTTTATAGGCAAAATGAGCAAAACCGGTTTAATGGGTTACCAAGACAACAAACCAGAAA
This sequence comes from Periophthalmodon schlosseri, assembly GCA_000787095.1. Classification (NCBI taxonomy): domain Eukaryota; kingdom Metazoa; phylum Chordata; class Actinopteri; order Gobiiformes; family Gobiidae; genus Periophthalmodon; species Periophthalmodon schlosseri. The sequence continues at coordinate 39,260 of KN483964.1, forward strand.
ATATGGCGCTTGTGATGCAATAAGTGGACATGCAGGGTGTATTAAATTAAACAAAGAAGATAATATATACAAACAAAATATAACACACAAATACACAAAAGGAAAAACAAATGATGTTGTGTTGTCAAGTTAAAGAGGGGGTATTTTAATTCTATGGGGTATTAACTGCTAACACATAACATATTTAGATCACCATGTTTCATGTGCTTTTATTGTTTTGAAAATGCTATATTTGCAGAAAACAATGTACTAACTTGTTTTATAAGTTTCACTTTCGTTTTTGACACTGAGTCTCCCCTTCTTTTGCTCTATACGCTAAGTCACTTCCCCTTCAGAGCTCTATCACAACACAATCAGCGTGGATCCCGCTAATGAGACTACTGTGCATTGCATCAGGTTTGTGAAGTTGTATTGTATCATGCTTTTGTATATTTATGGAGCATTGTCGTGTGGGAGCATGGGTGATGTAAACTTGTGGGCTGAGCTTTGCACAGAATCTTACAGCTAACCTTAAGGTGGGTTTGAATAGAGCCCGGGAGAGATCGCTAAATTACTGAAACATGCATGGATGACATTTAATACCTCTTCAGGCATGTTTTTTTGGGGAGAACAACGTTATAACATGGTAGAAAGCTAAAAAAAAAAAAAAGAAAAAAAAAAAGTTGCATAATACCTCCTCTTTAAGTTAAAAAATTAGGAAAAGATTAGGTTAATATTTTGCTTTTTTTTCATGTTCATGTTGTAAATGGTAAAAAAGTAAACTGAATGCAATGGCCTCCAGAGATTTGAGATTTCTTAAAGCTGATTAGCATAAAGGCAGTAGAGGGTTCCATCAGAGTGAAGGAGCGGTATCATTTGGAGATTTGCCGCTCTCTGCTCCGGTCTCAGGTGAGTAACCCACACAGAGCTGAGGGGGACAGGAGCACCACTGAACTCCATTTACAAATCACTCATGAGGTGCTGAGCGATGTAACAGCCTTTGAGAAGTGAATCTGAATACTGACTTTGACAAGACATTAGGGCCTGGATTTTAACATAGCTGAGACTATCTGAGGTTTTGCAAATGTCATCATGTTATGTTATCAGGGCTGAAAGATTGTGGGCATATAGGTGAGAGTAAACAGAGTATTTTTTCAATGACCCTGAAGTAAAAATTCTGTCTCCCTTCATTTACCATATTCTTTGATCCACAGCCTGTATATACGCTGTACTACACTCTGTGATGTTTCTTAGTCCTCTTTTATCTTTCCCCTTTTACTCATAAGCTGCCACGTATTGACACAAACAGACCGCGCTCTGTTGTCTAGGAGATGGGTGAGATGGATTAATCAAAGTCTTTACATGTCTTTGTATAAAAAACATCTAGTCTTGGCTCCAGTTCTGGAGATGTTCACTGTAGACGTGAATGCACTCCAGATTCCAGTTTTAGTTGTCCTAATTTATACACAACTTGTCTTCATAGTTCTTAAAGGGGACATATTATGAAACAATGTCAGTCAGTGTTACGTTACTCAGTGTTATATTTTGATTGATCTGTGCGAGTTTAAGTAATCCTGCATTATTAAAAAAAACTCTGGGTCATACATACAGTGTTCAAAATGTCACACATAGCTTTTTTCAACAATAAAACAAGCAAATGAAAATCAGCTTTTTTAATATATACTAAATAGCTCTAAAACCATCATATGTCTTCTTCAGAAAGAATTTGTATCACTCTTTGGTGGCATAGAACCGGTCACTTCCACTTCCTTCTCTGTGTCCTGTCGTCCCCTGGAGCAGACGCCCCAAAATTGAAATGCATTTTGTGCCTTATCTCCCAGATGTCATCAGCAGGAGGCAGCGTGGTGGCAGCAGAAGGAGGGGGAGGGGCCATGAGGTAAAAGTGGAGGATGTGAGGAGCTGATGGATAGGCAGGGAAGTGGGGCAGTAGATAGCAAGTAGTGTGGGATGGAAGCAATCGTAAAGGACTGAAGACAATCATAAAATACAAATTTACTACCATATTGGGCCATTAAAGGTGCAGTGTAACTTTTCAGGTGAAGGTTCTTGCTTCTAATGTTCCACAGTATGTATTAAACGTATATATCTTGCATTACCTCATTTACACATGTTTCTATGGCTGAAATGAAATACCTTGAAAATCCTGCATTTTGACATTTTGACCAGTTTGTCCCTGGAGATAGATACGTTTAATGCCACACTGTGGAGCACACCAGGCATAGCAAAAAAAATCTCTATGGAGACAAGCAGTTGGCAAGCCATCCACCAGAAAAGATTCATTGTGCATCTTTAATATTTGAATAAGCGGCATAACATCGCTGGTATAGCAAAATGCACATGGACTTACTGATACTACTTCTACATTTACTACTACTACTGTTATAATGTCTACTGCATGGTCACGGTCATGGTCACATTTTTATAGCGCTTTACATCAAGGAACCACTCATCCATTCACACGCACACACACACACACACAGACACTGGGAGCAAGGTGGGTTATGTGTCTTGCCCAAGAACACAACAACAGCATTCATTTGGTGGAGCAGGAATCGCATTGCCAACCTGTGCATCAGTGGATCTGACCGCTCAACCAATGATGTTTATGTCTAGAGCAGGATTCGAACCGCCAACCTTCAGGTCAGTGAAGCTACTACTGAGCTACTTTCGCACCCTAGTGTAACTACAGTGCCAAAAAACATCCAGATCTCATAAACAATGTTAATATTTTCAGACGGTACATTGGACAACAAACGCTGCGGGGCTTTTGAAATTCATTCCAGGTAAGCTGCTTTCTGTATAATGAAAATTTGACAAAACCATCTTGTTATTATTCAGAGACAACATAGCTGGTTATATTTTACAATTTCATAAAGGTAAGTGGGTGTTTTTTGGGGTTTTTTCAGTAATTACTACAACATGACATTTGTTCAGCTGTATTCATTTGCATATGAGCGTATTCAATTATGTGCTCCTATCGAGGTTTGTGAGGTGAATAACTTAGGTGTACTTTAGTGGTTTGTCATCCACTTTTAAAACCCTGGACTTGAATACAACTTTAATCATGGCCTACAGACATGTGCTTAAACCTTGAGTTGAACTGTGGTGCAGACTAAGTGGAATTTTTGTTACGTAAACATTGTGTGGTAGAACTTCTTGGTTATTCTAGGGACATGTTAGGCTTAAGAAAACAAAAAACATGGCATCTGCAAAAAGAATTACTACACAGAAATGATTATGCATTTAGACGCCGGTTATACCTGGAGGATTTGGGAATATTTTGGGTTGAGAACTGGAATACCTGGAAGAATCTTAGCCAGATACAGAGAGGACATGCAAATAAAGGGCCAAAAAAAATGTATCCCTGGACCTTAGCAAAAAACAGCAATCTTGAAAAAGGCTAAAATAGTTTGAACTAAAGGATATTTATCTTGATACGAGTTCATTTTGACTTGTCTTGGATTAAGTCAGAGAGTGACTGGTGATTTGGAGAGTTGAATTCTCAATGTATGATAGATTGGTCCATTTAAGTCCATGTCCATGCTTCCATTGTAGGGAGTATTATAACCTATGATGACACAGGTCAGAAAGAAATGTGAACATGTGTTTGCGTGGTTGTTTCCTCATCATGAAGTATTATTCCAACCAAAGGAAAAAAAAAATTGAAGTTACAAATGACATGTTGAAGTCTCACAATTTCAATTTATTTTCCAACTCCATCAACTCTGGCTCCAATTCACTTTCAACTGAAAAACTGTCACCCCTCCGCTGCTGTCAGTCTCGTCATTTTGGTCTTAAAATGTTCGTATTAACCCGCTCTACATGATCCTGTTATTTTTATTTCGCTATTTTGTCCGTAAATCAAGATATGAACATTAATAACAGACAAATCGGGCGCACGGTGGCTGAGTGGCTAGCACAGCAAGAAGGTTTGTGCTCCCACTGCTCCTGATGAGGTGCCCCAGTGGCACTGAGGGATGGGTCAAATGCAAAGGACAAATTTCCCTATGGGGATAATAAAGTGTACCTTACCTTCTTTTCCCGAGGTCGTTCCTGCTAGACTTAGCAACAGGTTTGATTGACAGTGTTGCTAAGCGTCCGCTCCCTGCTAAACCAGTCATGTAAGCGGGAAAGGGCGTTACCTTCAACAGCCTCACTCTGGATTAGCTCTTTGATTGCTATGACACTCGCGTTCAGAATTCCAAATATGGAACTTGGCTCCAAACTCGCCCCTATGACTAATGAACTTCATTTAACTGGAGCTGAACACTATGGGTGATGCTGCACACACTTAGTCCACTTCTTTATACAGTGTATGGTTTTTCAATGGGTAATGCTAACCACTATTTTGCCACCATATAGGTTCTGAGATTTGACAAGTTACACACAAATATCACTCCAAGCTAATTATAATGCGGAAAAATTGGAGGATGAGTTAAGGATGCATGAAAGGAAGGTCAACTGTCCACAGTGGCTCCTTTAGTGTAGATATAAAGCCTAGAAGGACGGTTTGAGGCCCTTGATGATTGTACACATGATTCATGCTGACACACACACATACTTTAAGACAGACGGAGTGCGCTGCGGGCTGATGATGTCACATAACAGGAAGTCCCCCATACACCCAGGGCAGACTCCTCTCCTGACACACTGGCATAAATATAAAACATGGATTCCCTCATTCTGACAGACCACTCTAGTTATTGCAGCTTGTATTATATCCTTTGTCATCCTGGGGCACTGCGTGTCGTGTTTGTGCATTTTACTGATGTCTAAATTCCCCTGACGGCTTTGTGTAGTATTGAAGAACAGCTTTGATAAAACGCCTCGTATATGTCTTCAGGCTTGTTGTTAGCAGTTGCATAATTTGAATTGAAACGATAATGCAACAGTGTGAGTTTGCATTGGTTTAGAAGGTGGCTGTGGGGTCCCTTTGTCGATTTGATTTTTGGCCCAACTATTATTACATAATCCTTCACTACATTTTTTTGGTTCATATTTAGTTCATTTCAATTCAATTTATATAGCACATTTAAAACAAGATAACACAATACATAAGGAAAGTACGATAAAACGCTAAGATATCCTGTCTAGCTAGTATTATATTAAATGCCAGGGAGAAGAGGTGGGTTTAGTGCGTTAAAGACTGAGAGGATCTGACAGGCAGAGGGGAGGGTGTTCCATAGTTCACTATTGATTGCAGTGACAAGCAGCATAGATACACCTACAACAGTATGCATTATTCAGCTATTTAAACAATTCTGGACAACTCAAAATGATGTATCTGGAAACAATCCCAAGGCCTTAGTTGCCATGAAAACTGTCTATACAAAACAGCAGCACAGAGTGTCATGGGAACTTTAAAAACACAGAGGAGCTTAAGTGCCAAATGTAACTTTTCTGGTTTCTGGTGGTCTGCTTGTCTCATAAAAATATTCTTGTTTTATCTGGAATGTTCTAGCTTTCATTTATTCAATACGCTTTTTTACTGCCCAAAAATAATTGGTTTCGTGGAGTCACCTTGGAGATTGTTAAATTGTATGCTATTTTCTCAAACATTAAGGGCAAAACAAGCATCTTCATGGAGAATAGAAGGTTTTGGGTCCTCTAACTAAACACTTACATAAGCCTCTTTAATGGAGAGGAAGATAAATTGACATATCCACAACTCCACGTGTGTTGGACGATGATACAAATATGAAATATAATGAAGTAAGTGCATTATACATCATTTTATTTACATTGATCCATTCCTAAACACTTTAAACCCTTTTTAAAAGTAATTTTATTCAAAGGTTGTATTGGTGGGTTTCAGAAAACATCACAACATTCCATTGTCCAATACGATGGGGGCAACTGTGGACAATATACAAATATAATACATTGTTTACTTTCTCACAAAGGTGCCAAACGTTCTGTTTCCCATGCAGCAGTGGCCATATATCACACTAAGGGAGGACAGCAGCTACGTTCTGGTCATTTTGGTTAAGGCCACATTTCTTATCTGTAGCCTCCTTTCATACAGGAATGTGTCACCACAACTCTGGGAGGGTAATAAAACACTGGTGCAATCTCACCTTGTTAGATTTTGCTTTAGACACCACTTTAGACTCTACTCACTTGACTCTGCTTTAGACTCTGCTTTGAATTTTGCCTTTAACCTGACTATATTGCTGTAACCAACAATAAAGATCTACAGAATGATTCCCGTGCCTCTGCGCTAGTTCTTCACGCAACAGAACAAAAACCGACACAACTAAAATGAAATTTGTTAAAATGCAGATTTTTGTGAGTTGTATGGTCTCGTCCTTACTAAGATGGAACATTTGTGAATCTACCTTAGATATTCTATCCATCCATTTTCTTCCGCTTTATCCGGAGTTGGGTCACGGAGGTAGTAGTCTGAGCAGGGAGGCCCAGACTTCCCTCTCCACACACACTTCATCCAGCTCTTCTAGACATCCCGAGGTGTTCCCAGGCCAGCAGAGAGACATAGTCTCCCGACTATGGACACTTTCTGTGGTCATGTCCTGGGTCTTCCCCGGGCCTCCTCCAGGTGGAACGTGCCCGGAACAACTCTCCTGGGAGGCATCCATGAGGCATTCGGACATGGAGGAGCAGCAGCTCTACTCCGAGCTCCTCCCGTGTGACTGAGCTCCTCACCCTATCTCAAAGGGAGCGCCCGGCCACCATGTGGCGTAAACTCATTCCGACTGCTTGTGTCCACGATCATGTCCTTTTGGTCATTACCCAAAGCTCATGATCACCGGTGAGGGTAGGAACTTAGATTGACCGGTAAATTGAGAGCTTTGCCTTTCGACTCAGCTCCTTCTTCACCACAGCAGTCCAATACAGTGATCGCATCACTGCAGACGCTGCACCTATCCGCCTGTCAGTCTCACGCTCCATCCTTCCCTCACTCGTGAATAAGGCCCCGAGATCCTTGAACTCCTCCTCTTGAGGCAGGGGCTCTTGTAAAAAAAGTGGCTTGCCCTCTCCAGGTGAGCCACTTTTTTCCACTTGAGAAGCATGGCCACAGATTTGGAGGAGCTTCATCCCAGCCACTTCACACTCGGCTGCAAACCGTCCAAGTACATGCTGCAGGTCCTGGTTCGATGAAGCCATCAGGACAACATCATCTGTAAACAGCAGAGATGAAATCCTGTAGTCCTCAAACTGGCCCCCCTCCAGCCCCTGAAATTTTGTCTATAAAACCAATGAATAGAACCAGTGACAAAAGCCAGCCCTGGTGGAGTCCAACATGCACCTTAGATATTTCATATGATAATACAGTGTTGTCATTATTATAAATCTGGCTCTTGCTCCATCTGGGAGTATGACATCATCACATTCTCTGAAAACCACCAACTGATATCGAACATGTGTCTGTCATGAGGCTGCATGCCTCATTTGTTCCATTCATTTAGATCACTCATTTCATTACACCCTCAGGCATCCAAGCTATCATAAGAAATGCTGAATTGGAGTCAGAAATGTCACTACCAAACGTACAAGACAATGCCATTTTAATATAGAGAGCCATATTGAAGGTAGTGGGGAGAGAGATGGACAAAACACAGCATGGGGGCAGAATTGGGAACAGGGAGAGGGAGGGAGAAAGAGAAAGAGAGAGAGAGAGAGAGAGAGAGAGAGAGAGAGAGAGAGAGAGAGAGAGAGAGAGAGAGCCACAGGGTTCTTCTCCTGTGCATGTGCGATGTGTGTATGGGTGTGTGTATGAGTGCATGTAGTCCAGGTTATGCCCTGACAGTTATGTAAGCTGTTTGGGCTAAACTGTGCACAGTAGGAGCAGGAAGAATAGCTGCAAAAATGCTATCTACAGCAGACAGAAATAATAACACCAGTTGTATCACAAATAACATAGAGAGAGAGAGTTTTTTTCTAGTGACTTCATCAAAACTTGAAAACATTTTTGCTGTATTTATGTACATATGTATGTATTTTGGCTGCAGGTGGTGTGGTTTAGGTAGTGAGGATTCAGATCAGAGAGAGTCCTTTTAGATTCAAACCAACTGGATTTCAGCTTTGAAACCCAAATGAGAGACCCTCTGCTTTCCGACTGGATAATCGACTTAAGAACCAAAACATCAATGACAATATGAACAACTTGGCCATCGAATAATGCCACATCACAATTGTTTGAACATGATTTGAACATGTTTACCTTGTATTTTTGTATATTTATTCACATAGTTAGTTAGAGTCCTGTTTTTTTTGTTTTGTTTTTTTTTGTTTTTCAACTTCTTCCAAACAACCTTTATTTAATTTTACATAACTTTAATTTTGATTTCATTTATTCTCACAACTTTTGACGTGACAGTATAATCCTCTTTTCTCCCCCTCCATTTGTCTTAAACCGCCGCCCTCATCATCGCTTCCGTACTGCAGCAGTCATTATTCGCTCTCACATCTCGGGGGTGGGGGGACGCCAAAGCATGACGCACCAATCTGCTGCTAAAAGCGGAGAAAAGGGACAGCGTTTTTCAACAGCTCCATCTGTGAAGGTCTGTCAGTCGCGGTGGCAGTGTCAGTTTTGTGTGCACTCGAAAATCGGATAATCCCACTTCCATTGTCGCACATATACAGGGATTAACGCAGAGTAAAAAGCAGAAAAGCCTGAATTAGCCATTGTTATGAGTGTATTTTTTCCTTGGCCAGACACAACTCAAGTGAGACTAAATTTAGAAGTGTTACTTTTAGTTGAGTAAATCGTCAGAGCAGTTTGTGACGTCTGTGGCAACAGAAAGTGGTATTTATAGGATTATAGTATCTCAAGGGTAGCAGGGTGGTCCAAAAATCTATACCCAGATACTAATCGTTAGTAGTAGATTGGAACAAGTATTTTACTGAAAAATCACATATATGAGAAAAAAATCACCTTTTTGTTGAATTTTCTATATCAGAACGAGTGTAAAATTGCTTAGAGAAACTACTATTTTTATTCTGCTGTTTAAAACATTTATTTATTATCACTGTGGTGTCAAAATCGCTAACAAAATCAAGTTTGGAATTTTAGTATCATGACAATCCTAAATGGTAGTATTATTTTTATTTATTTATTCATTCATTTTAGAGGTACTTGCAAAACAGTGAAAGCAAGCATACAGTGAAAATGATTGTTGTTGAGTACTTTTCCCATCTTTACTCATTATAATAAAGACTTGAATGTTCATATTCAAAGCCTATTTCATTGCATAGATACTTCACTGCCTACACTCCATGGTAAACTACATCTGTAGACACATCTGCCCTGAGGTTGACTCGTGGTCATGTGGCTGCCAATCTGTGCCTTTGGTCTATCTGTCCACCACCAGTGACTCACACACCACATTCACCATGACTACATCACTGGAGGAGACTTTGGTTGTTGGCTCATGGAAGCGACATTTTTATTGAGGGATCTGACTGCAATATGCATCAAATTTATGATCGATTTTTAATGTAAACCAAATGTTGACTGTAACTACTCAGCTTTCAGAAATCCCAAGCCCATATGAGCACAAGCTTTTCATCTATGAGTCAGTTTGTGAGTTAGTTGAGCTAGATCTGAAATAAATATTTAAAGTGCTGATACATATACTTTGAACTATGTTAGCTCTGCGAGAGGGGGTGGTGTTCAAGTGGCGTTAGCTTGTTTACGAAGCAAGGCAGTCAAATGTTCCTTCAAGCTATGGATGAACCTTTGTAGCAATCTGCAGGGCATGATATATAATAAAGATGATTATCACATAAGGCACAGAAATAGCAGAGACATGTATAGCACAGCACCCAGCACCTATATTACACTATTTTCTGATCTATGTTATAATGTTGTTTCCTCATCAAAAACATACCTGGAGTTATGTTTCATTCACACATGTTTATCACACAAACCCTGCATAATTAAGCTTAGTTCTCTCAAACGGAATTGCCAATCTCTGCTGAACTAAAGGTAAAGGGTAGCAGTTAACTTGAAAACTGCCACTACATGACATCACAAGGTGGAACACAGCATTTTGAGCATTGGAGAGGTAAACAGATTAATAACATAGGGTTACTCAAATATGCGTGAATGAAACAAAACACAACTCCAGATATGTTTTTGATGAGGTCACAACATGCTAACATTGCTACAAGCTCACAAGAGTCAGTTTTGTGTAATATAGGAGCGTTAATGCTCTTAATAAAGTGTGAACAAATAATTAATTATGAAAATTGTTTATCAACTATTTTACACAATTTTTTGTTATAATGTTCCTCATCAAAAACATATCTGGAGTTGTGTTTTCTTTCATTCATGGTTAACGCACAAACCCTGCATATTCAGGCTGTGTTGAGTGCATCATTTGCAGCCAAACTTCAAATCTATTGTTTTAGCCTTGTTGAAACATCTCTTCTCTGTGCACCAGAACATACTGGACACTTTCTGTGGCAATCTCAACTGATTTTTTTATTTTTTTAAAATTATTATTATTATTATTATTTTAAAGGATTTAGTGTTGATCTTTGTATAGTGTATTGTAGAGTAAATCAGTTCATAGCTGTTTACTTTGAAACTACAACTTGCTGACATCACAAGAAGGAACTGAGTATTTTGAGCTTTAGAGATGCAGACAGCTTAATAATGCAGGATTACTCAGACATGGTTGAATGAAACAAAACACAACTCCAGGTTTTTGAGGACATGGCTAAAAGCTCACAAGCGTCACTTTTGCGCAATATAAGACCTTATTAACAACCTAACCCTTTAATGAAGTAGTTACCAAGCCTGAAACACTCTTAATAAACTCGTCTATGGCTCTCACAAATCCTTGGGCACATGGCACACGTTGATATCCACGTGCAATGATTTCTGTGTGTGCATGGCTTTAGAACAGATTTTTTCAGGTGGTGAAGTGAAACTGAGGTGGACAGCCAAAGAGCAGTCAATCAGAACACTGCTTTTTGTGCTTACTTTGGTTGACAAGAAATAAAAATATTTTACTATTAGCTGCAGACAACGGGCAGAGGTCTCATTTAATCACAAAGTGCTGCTTTTATAATATACTCAAAAATACTCATTTACAAAAAAACAAAACAGGTACAACAGCTGCAAGGTGTAGTGGCACATCATTGTAAACTGAACAACACACTCACGTCTCATCACCAATTCTGCAAGGCTTTGTCTTTGTGGTTATTTTAGTGGAATAAAATGCACAAATACTGTAGCTTAGAGCCCTATTACCAAAGTACTGGCAGTGATATCTGAATTCATTGAAAATAATGTGCTTTTTGAGTGACAGCTGCTGTGACAGAATGTGAGGTTATGCGGTGCCACTGGCTAATATGTAGTTCATGAGAGGGGGCTCTTCCAGCCAAAGTTCTTGTTTGGCTAAAAACACCATATTTATAATGCCACAGACTCTTTAAATGTTTGCACATTAAAGACAGAAGGAGCCACAAGTTTCATTACAGCTAATACAGTGTCCAATGAAATGCCATTTTAGATGCCAAAGATTTGTCATGGCTCTAGATTTTTGGATGGGACGCAAGCACAATTTCCTTGCTATGCTCAGCTTAATGTAAATCATAAATTATTGATATGAAAAGACACAAATCTCTGCCAAGGCATCGAGTAAATATCGCAATGCATAAATCAGCCGTGATCTTTTGTGGTTTATGTCGCCAACAGTAACAGTGCCAAAACGAATAATATGCTCTTTACTGAACCCTTGTGGCTAGAATGAAGTGACATCTTGCATTACCAACATTAATTCTTTATAGAGTTGGACAACCAAAATCCACACTAACAAGATTTTTCACAAAACTATTTGAGCATTTAAGGGGAAGTATGTAGCAAGTGCTTTTACTAAACTGAACCTGGGCTGCCAGTGTCTTAAAGAAGACCTATTGTGATTGTGCTGCTATAGCTATACTCTATAACACCCGTGGATCATTATGTTATAATTTGCACATTTTAAATTGCAACATTCATCTAAAACAACTTAATAAAAGAAACAAGTCAGCTGACTTCTGCATTAGAAAACTGTGGTGCCCACTGACTTCGCCATAAATGTCATCACAACAAAGAGCCATGTAGTAGTCTGTCCTCTGATGGATAGCTGCAGATCATGCTAGTGAGTAGCATACTCTTTTTCATTTGTACCAAAATCACTTTGCGACGCTGCTGAGTCCTATGCATATCATCAATATCGATATAATAAAATCAAAGAATGAAGTAAGTACGTCACAGTGGGCGTATGCCGGTGGCAGTGAAAACAGAGATTGATCAGCAATATGGCGTCTTGAAAATAAGCGAATAAAGATAGCTCAAACATACACAAATCACTCCAAATATAACTTCAGGTGAGTTAATGGTGAGTGGAAACAACTGTAACGTGGTTAAAAGCTCTGAAAAGTCCATTTTGCATAATAGGTCTGCTTTAACACATACATTTTTTTCATTCTCAGTACATGGACTGGCCATGCCTAATGCGAAAGCTCAGAACCTCCAGAATTCACTCACTGAGCTGCAGAGGCTGCACTAGCACTGATTCATGACTGGCTGCAGGTGCTGGGGTTTAGGTAGTGACCATTCAGATCAGAGAGAGTCCTTTTAGGTTTAAACAAACAGGATTTCAGCATTGACACTGACAAACTAAATGACTCATGTGAGGCTCAGTGTGCTTCCTTTGGTTCTTGAGAACCAAAACACCAAATTATAACATAAACAACTTTACCATCATGTCCAATGTTGCTGTAATAATAAATAAGAATAAATCAATATTATAATCAGTAGTAGTAGTAGATGTCGACCTGGTCTCTGGGAGTGGGGACACAGATAGATCATATTTATCAAATTTGACATTAAAGATGTACAGACCCTCTTCCCAAATGTTATCAGCAATTAAATGAAACATCCAGTCCTCCACGTATGCTAGCCAAAACTTGCCCTCACACCCTACACAGTAAATGCTAATCTGAATTGACACAGCCTCCATATGGACTGGGATAAACCGTCCCCGGTGCCACTTGTTGGCGGTGATTGAACTGTCAAGGTGGGAGCCAAAGAGCCAGTGTATCTGATGATGGAGGACCCCAGACTTTCCCTAATGAGTTGGCTCAAACAGAGAAGAACTTCAAGCTAATCTGCATCAGCAACTCCAGATGCTGCGGTGGCCTGATGGATATTTTGATATTAATAAGCCAGTAGAAGGTAGCCATTTTATGTTTACTTGTCAAAACATACTGTATTATTTGTAGTTTACTTAAAATGCATGGCACTATTGTTATTTTTTAATAGCTGCTGTTGGTGCTCTCCCAGACAAATTGTTTCCATGGTGATTGGCTTTAAATTGGCCATAGGTAATGAATGAAAGGTTGTCTGACTCTAAATGTCAACCCTGCTAATTTTGGCAGTTGTCCTGAAGTTACACTGTAGAAAACAAAACTGAAAGACTGCCTTAAAAATACAGCTAAATAAACATATATCATAGTGAGTCAATATTTAAAATTTCACTAAAGATGCGTTAGTACATTTTTGCTGTACTGGGTTTCATATTAGATACATGGCGGTGACTCATAACATTAGAACATCTTATAATGTTTAATATGTTGCTAATATTAACACTATTATGATTTCATAGTTGGCTTGAGGGAAAATACCATTGAATTCTCTTCTCACTGCAGTATAGAAGAATGTACCGCTCAAATCAGCCGTAAACTACTATCTGTTGTGTACATGCGTGTGCATCTGGCCATTTAAGAGCGTTAATGGAGAGATAAGAGTCACTGTCTCATTTGATTTCCTTTAATTCAATGTGCTAAGTCAGCTGCCTGCCATCTGGGCCCCTGGACGCTATAATCACATACAGAGCACACTCCAACCTCCACTGTATAACATGTAATGGCAACAAGAAATCAGATATTAGAACTGCACTATAAAACACTATTTGTCCACAAAATTCAAAGGTTGGTGGTTCAGCGCCAACCGATGTATACTGTTGTTGTGTCCTTGAGCAAGACATGTAGTCTATCTTACCTACATATGTCCACTATGCTGTCTAGATTTACAGTGGTAAATCCAGAGGCAGTTTGCTCCTGGGCAGCTGTGGCTTCAGTAGTGGCCATGATTGAATGAATAATGCAATATAAAGAACTATTTTGACTATCTTGTATTTTTGTTAACTTTTCTGGAGGAGGGCACACCACCTGCTTGGCTCCCTGGAGATGTTATCGCTTAGCCAAGGATGTTCCATAGTGTTATCAGATCTGTGGAGAGGCGACCCCACTCACTAAGAATGGATGTTTTTAAGGTATTTTGAGTAATTTAAAAAAATCTGTAAAATGTGTAATCGAATCAGTGCCAACATAGATAAGTTTACTTTACTGTGGCACATTCTAAGCAATATCGTCTCCACGGATACAAGAAGGTGGAGTGCCCTCCCCCAGAAAAGTTACATAGTTTGCCTTTAATCAATTCCAAATCACATATATACAGTGGTGGAAGAAGTACTCAATCTTGTTACTTAAGTAAAAGAACAGATACCAGAGCAAGAAATACTCAAGTAAAAGTAAAAGTATCACATGAAAAAATCTACTGAATCTAAATCTTCTTAGTAAAAGTATTAAAGTTCCTGTTTTTAAAGAGTAAAAATGAAAAGTATTTCACACAGATCTAACAGTATTTCACACAGATTTTGAGGTCTAATAAAGCTTCAAATGGATTGATTTTGATACAGATTTGTGCTGAATTTTGTCCAACAGAAACAGCTGAATCAATAGTTTTTCTACCAGATTTTCTTTGTATATTGTCATTTGCTCAAACTACAAACATGCTAAAAATAAACCCTCATCCTTTTCAGCAGGTCTCAAACAATAATAAAAAAAAAACAAAACTTTCAGTCCAGTTCAAAAATGCAGTGGAGTAGAAAGTACAGATAGTTGTTCTCAAATGTAGTGAAGTTTAAAATATCCACTGTCAAATGTACTTAAATAAAGTACAGATATCTAAAATTTGTACTTAAGATCAGTACTTTACTACTTGTACTTCATTACGTTCCACCACTGCATATATATCATAGTAAAACCAGAGCAACACATTGGCAAACTCTAGTTCCTGTTTTGATATGTTTTCATATTTGTGCTTGACACTGATAGACTTAAGTTCATGTCCTCTCCCCAGAGCCTGCCTAATCTTTTCCTCAATACCGTCTTTATTTGGCTAGACTCACTCAATCAATACTCCAGCAAAGCAAATCTCTGCTAAGATATAGACAAAGTTCCATCCTGGAGAATTCACTTTTCTTGTCCCATTTTCTGCACTCATTCTGACATTTATAAAATCATCTTAGGAGCCCGTTGAGAACAAATGAAATTCAATAAACTCAAGTGCAGAACGGGCCGTATTTTCTGTTCTTCTTCCCTCCTCCTGGGTTCAAAAGATTTCACCAATAATATGTGAAAGGCCAACTCAATATGTGGCTCTGTGCTCTCTGGTCACACTCACTGTTTAAATGCCCTGCACACAATAAAAGGATGCTTTCTTGTGCTATGAAAATGAATGTAAACTCCCACCACTTAAATCACCGTGGCGATGGGCTCGGAGCATGACTAACTGAAGTCTGCTGACATTAAACTAGGAACAGAGCGGGTTTTGTTGACTAATGCTGGCAATATTTCCACAACATGCACTCGATGAAGTTTCCATTTCGAAACAAAATAGTGCACACTCCAGCGCCCACAATGTGTCAGTCTCACAAACCCACCCGGCCTATGGTTTGCATCAGCACTGTCACTTTCTATTTGGGTTCAATTTGACAAGAGGGCTATATACACTGGGAAACCAAAACCATGCAAAGTATACCGTAAACCACACTCATTTGGCTATTAGAGTGGCCACAGTAAATAGATTGTCCACTTGTCTAAATGTACTTGCATATGGAATTTATTTTAGACGCCCTAACTGACTACCATAGACTAAAGAGTATAAAGAAGTGAACTGTGTGAGTGTGACGTCACCCATAGTGTTCGGCTCCAGTCAAATGAAGCTCATTATAGGATCAGTTATAGGGGTGATTTTGGAGCCGAGTTCCATATCTGGAATTCTGACTGAGTATTTTGGCAACCAAAGAGCCAATCCCGAGCAGGGCTGTTGACCCGACCGCACCACTGGTTTAGCAGGGAGTGGGCGTTTAGCAATGCTGTCAATCAAACCTGTTGCTAACGCTAGTGGGAGCGACCTCAGGGAAAGAAGGTCTGTTGTCTGTTATTAATGTTCATATCTTGAGTTAAGGACTCAATAACGAAATAAAAATACCAGGATCATGTAGAGCAGGTTAATACGAACATTTTGTCTGTTATAATGTTCATATCTTGAGTTAAGGACTCAATAACGAAATAAAAATACCAGGATCATGTAGAGCGGGTTAATACGAACATTTTAAGTGCAACTGTAACTGCACTGCAGGAGTTACAGAGAGACGGGCGACAGTTTTCTAATGTAAAGTGAATTGGAGCCAAAGTCGATGGAGCCAGAAGCCCATGATCACTTCCTGTTTGGAACATGGCGGCTAGCACATTAGCTATGTCCATTTATATATACAGTCTATGCTGACTACGTACTTATTTTTTTAAGCTAGAAAAGGTAATCCAAGTTGGTATAGTAGTCGTGTACTGTATTTCTCATGATCTTGCTGATAATGATTCTAAAAATATTACTTATCTGTATTGTGGCCAAAGCTCCTTGGCAAAGCCTGATCGCTAACCAGGGCTGGGACGACACTAGGACTGGAGATTGCTGGGAATATCAGGTGCTACAGTGGGATGCCAGTGGCAATACTTTTGTTGTGTCCTTAGGCAAGACACGTCACCCACATTTCTTAGTATGAAAGTAGTATGTGCACAAGTTGGTGGTGGTCGGAGCTGCCCTGAGCCACTATGGCTATAATAGTGTCTTACCACCACCACCCTTGAAATGCACCATATAAATCCTATGCTTTTGTATCTGCATATGGGCAAATGAAGCTATATGGCATTTTGTCCCTACACTCTGCTGTGTCCACATCCCAGATTCATACAGGCAAAGTGGGTTAAGTGATCAAATTCTACCTACTGATTAACTGATTAACATATGGCCTCAAGGTGCTCTGTGCAGCCAGCGATGTAAAAAATAATTACTGCACGTAACTGCGGTTCTATTTATTGTATTATAATGTGTGCTGACTCATTTGAAACTTTCAACAAATGCCTCCATTTCCTGCCATGCAAACTTAAAGTGGGCCTTTCTTCTAGCACAACAATACACAGGTGATCATATGGAACATTTTAGATAGTGGCACTGGTCCATAACCACTTCAAACTGTCAAGATGTCATTCTATGCTATGCTATATTTTAAAGCTACGTTGTGTAATGTAATAATGTAATAATTCTGTTTTTACCCACCTCTCCACAGATCTGACCCGTAAGTACACCTTGTGACGTCACGTGCTTATCTCCATAGAGGTAGATAAGTTTAATACCATACTGCGGGGCATTCTTTCAAAACAATAACATCACCATGGAGACACACAGGTGGGGGACACTGCACCAGAGAAGTTACATAGTGTGCCTTTAACCATTGTTCTATGTTCCAAAAGCCCTTCCATTTGATTTGATGATGTGTGCCCATCTTTTTTGTTTCTGTTATGTAAAGTTATTCCTCTGAAGCATTAAAATTGGCAAATGTATTCAGACATGCAGTGCACTGTTCACAGATCTCATCAGTGTGTAGTGTCTGGCCATGCGTCGCTCCTCTCACTGATTGTATCCTGATAAAGCATAATTAGAGTAATGCCATTAACTCCGCGTTGTCCTGCGTGGTTCCAGACTGCGGAGACGTCAGCGCACTTGAAGATCACTCCCAAGGACGAAGGGAAGCGTATGCAAAACTATGTGAGATGTTGGTAAGCAGAATACAGGAGGCAGGGTAACATCAAAAGAGCAACCGAGCAGGGGGGCACAAGATTGTATCCAAAAAATAATGAAACCAATTTTTTCAGTGATTACATTTTACAGCAGGGGGTCTCAGGTTGTTTGCATGGTTATTTTAGAGGTCACAGTCTTACAAGTTTGACACTTCTGTACTAGAGGTAGACGAAGTGCTTTGCCCAATTGGTGGTTTTCAGGTTCTAGAGTGTGATAATACTCCCGGATGGGGGCAAGAGACAGATTTTCCTATTATTTACATTGTACTTTGCCAAAAGGTAAATGCCTGAGTGCCCTTGATGCATTATATTACAACAAACATCAGCATTTTAACAATATTCATTTGATCTGCCTCCATCTGTATTAAATATTATTGGCCTATTAACAATATTATTTGATCTGCCTCCATCTGTATTAAATATTATTGGCCTATAGAATGTTGTGATGTCATCTGAAACCCAGCAATAGTCCAATGGCAGTGTTGGTTTAAATTCTTTTTACATTTTGATATTTTAAGTTCAATTAATGTAGAAGTTTTAGTAGATTCATTTAAAGGAGCACTATGTAACTTTTCTCACTGAGGGTGTGCCACTATGTTTCCTTTGTCTCCTTTTATTGCTTTGCCTAGAATTTACCATAGTATGGCAATAAACATCCATGTTGCGTATATTCAATTACAGGTTGAATATACGCAAGATACAGTTTTATTGAAAAAAATTACCTTGATAAACATTCATTCTTACTGAGTGCAGGGTCACCTCTCCGCAGATCTTGTCCCCTTCACCATGGTGAAGGGGACAAGACTGTGGCTCCAGGCAAAGCAGACAAGCTGGTGGCTAACTCTCCACCAGAAAAGTATAGTGCAATTTTTAAATCCATCTGACTGGATTTGGATCCACGTGAAATAATAACATTTAAAAAGATGACATCACACACTTAAAAGTCACCACATTTTAAACAAAACTGTACCTTTCAGTCATACGTTTTACCACAACCTATCTGTCCATGGGAATGAATTTTACTTGGTTTACATCAGTGGTGGAAGGTAACAAAGTAAAAGTAGTAAAGTACTGTACATTTTAAAGTGGATACTTTTTACTTTTACTCCAGTACATTTGGGAGCAGGTATCTTTATTTTCTACTCCAAAACATTTTTGAACAGGACTGAAAAGTAAAAGTATTTTTTATTATTGTCTGAGACCTGCTGAAAAATCTGATGGTTTATTTTTAACACATTCATAGTTGGAGCAAACAAAAATATACAAATAAAAACAGCTCGAAAAAAATAATGATTCACTTGTTGTTTTTGTTGAACAAAATTCAGCACAAATCTTTATCAAAATCAATACATTTGAAGACGTCAGAATCAGCACAAAATACTTTTACTTTTTACTTTTTAAGTACATATTTAAACAAGAACTTTAATTTTTTCATGTGATACTTTTACTTTTACTTGAGTATTTTTTTACTCCATATCTGTAACTTTACTTAAGTAACAAAACTGAATACTTCTTCCACCACTGGTTTACTTGATATAAAACATAAACTACAAAGTTGAAATGCAAAAAACACATATCAAGAAAGCTGTAACTGGGTAACAAAAGGCTGGCAGTTGGTGCAGTACTGACATTCAGAAAGTGTCCCTGCTCTCCTGCTGTGATTTTCAGAACAGAACGATCTGTTAGCATTTCAAAAATAATCACTGTGCTATCCCCCAACACTTCATTCATGCTTACAATGAGGTTTATTCTGCAAACATGTGCATATAGCAACTCGTTATGGAAGCTGATGTAATACGTTTCACCCATAAGATCATACAACAGAAACTCATTGCAAACCAGCATTTTCCACAGCCTTATGACCAACGAGTTCACACCAGGAACTGCAGCAAGGTAATCCAGATGAACACTGAGAAGAGACTTAATTAGTTTTGAGAAAAATCCAGCTCAGGGCCCGAGATAACAGTGGCCCGTACGACTGGCTATGATAAAAAAAGAAAAAAATAGAAAAACTCAAAAGATCAAGTGAAAATTGCCCAGAGCTTTCCAGTTAAAGCCATGTTTGGATGAGACTTACATGGGGAGAGGAAGGGTGCAAGGAAGGACACATACGAGGAAAGGATGGACAGATGAAGGAGAGTGAGATTGTGGGTTCCGAGGCTGTATTAGACCGAAGAGGAGGGGTAGACGTGCGGTGAAAGCAGAGGATTAAGATGAAGAGAGATAGATAGGAGGAGTGAGAAATGTTGGTGTTTTTTTTGTTTTTTTTTTTTTGTTTTTTTTCTGATAGCGGTCCAGTTTCTTCCCAACAAGTCTGTGAACAATGAAAACACCGGCCACCAAAATCACACTTAAAATGTTCCAAGAAACTTACTTCAAACTGCATCTGATTCTTGGCTGATTTGAATGGTATTAATATGTTTATGTAACTATTAATATACCAAAATGAAAATGAAATTATATATTTTTTTTTTTACCATGTGTGGTCATGAATGTAGTACACATATTGATTTGGAATGCTCTTCCTCTTTCGGAATCCACTTTTACAGAACATTAAGGGAGCGCTCACACTAGCCCAATCCATAGATACAGATCCGTGCTCAGATACGGCATGTTTCGGACTTTGGCTCGGTTGGAGGAGGTGGGCCAAAGCACGGCACGGATGCTCATGTAAATGCTTATGTCCTATACAATAAGAGCGAGGACTAGAATTTGTGGAAGCTATGAAAAAATAAACAAAAACAAAAAGACTGCATTTTCCTTTCCAAATCAGAATCAAACTGTATAATAATAATAATAATACTATGAAGGAGTAGATTCATCATTAATGAAACTGGTGTGTGGGTCTGAGTACATCTGTAATCCTGAGATTTTTTTATTCTTATTATTTTTTATAAAACTTACAAAATATATATGTTTGTTTTTGTTTTTTTATTTTAGGCTATTGAGCGTAGAATTTTATGAATGAAAATGTATTTCATCAGATTTTATATTTACACTATAATCCATTTAAAAATATTTATGTGGGTGTACCCGATTGTTTTGACGTAATAAAGTAATGTCGTAATGTGAGTTTGTGAGCGCTGATGGCCCTTTGGAGCACCATTGCTCCAAATGATAATAATTCATGTTTATTACACCACAGCAGCCCTCATCTGGTCACAGTTAAATTTGTTACAGTCAAATGAGACCACTGTGCGCTGTCTGCATGTTATTATAAAACATTTTACTGTTCGTAAACTAGGAAATAGGGTGGGTGTGCTGTTAGCATGCTAGTTGTTGTTAGCATTACAGAGACGCTAAAACTTTGCTCTTAGGATGCTAGGAATGCATTTGGCAAATAAGGTAGAACTAGCAAACTATTTATAATACACTTGTTTTTTATGTTTTTAAGAAAAATTAGCTCGGCCTACAGCACCGTTAAAGATGGTCTAAAACTCACATCTACTGTACCAAAATAAACAAATAAATAAATGTGTGTTTCAATTTGAGCAGCACAAATAGCCTCACAGCTCTGGGCTCTGCAGTGAGAGTGTGAGTGCTTGTCATGCACTGCCTGTTACCTCCTGACATCGTGTGAACACTCCACGGGCTGTCGGAGAAGGAGCTGTGCGGATGAGGAGCAAATGT
>KN483964.1:60929-92167 GCA_000787095.1 Periophthalmodon schlosseri
GTGTGAGGATGGAGATAGTGATGTCCCAGTTGTTAAGAAGGGGGATGTGGACTGAATAAACCAAAGTGTGATGACACCAGTGATAAATATACAAAGAAAAACAGCCACAGTGCCTCTAGCCTTGCCCCGCCTGGCCTCAGTGAGAGCAGATACGTGCTCCATGAAGGACAATCTAATGAAAGGCTCCCCATTGGCTCACTGGATTCTGCAGCGCTTTACATATAAATGACACACAAAATAATACTATTTTGGGTTGATATGAAAATGTATAAAATAGTCATCACTATATAGCCTGTAAATCAAAGACTTAGTAACAAGTCTTAGTAACAAATAGTTACATAACACAATTGGATACATAGTGTAGTAGTGTCCATGTAGTGTCCATAAAGTCTCTTTACAATTTTAATTGGTTTCATTAAAAATTTTATTACAAAGTCAACTGATGAGAAATATTAATTAGATTTGTTCTGTTGTACTCAGTGGTTATAAAAAGTTTTGAATCATGTTGTATTTTTGTATTTCAGGCATCCTGTTGATTAAAGAGGCATCTTTTTGAATGAACCCCTAAGAAATGGCTCCTCCTCAAGAGAAGGCACAGTGTGTATCATGGGTTCTATGGGGCTATGTTAAAGATGTCGTGTATCGAACAAAGATACAGGACATTACTGAACTAAAGCAAAAGATAATAGATGTGACTGCAGCCACTGATGAGGCTCTGCTACAGCAAAGATGGCAAGAAATCCATTACCGTCTTAATGTGCTTCATGCGACTAATGGTGCTCATATAGAGGTGGATTAAATGAGGTAAAAAACTTTGGAAACCACTGAACAAGTTTGATTAAGATATCTTATCAATTGCCTTTGTAATACATGTTTTTTAATTGTGAAGAGACTTTATGGACACTCTGTAGATTGTAAACAACAGTATTACAGTATTTCAGCCCTGATTTCTGAACGTACAAAGTCAGAGATCCAGCAGAGGGCACAAGGACTTATCTTCTGATCGTTCATTGTAAATGAGGTCAAACACATTCACAGTTTGATTCATAAATTCACAAACTGAAACAGGGGATTTTGAACTCTGGAAAGGTTGATGTCATAAAAGGACTGCAGACTGTAGGTATTATTTGATGATGAAAAAACACTGTGACATGGTTAGGAAAAAAAGATTTAGCATAACAATGACTTTAATCCTATGACTAAATATTAGAAACTAGAAACTGCAATGCTGAGAATGAAGAGGAAGAAGCCCTTAACACCACCTACCATATAGTGTAGTGATATAAAATGAGAGTGCAGTGATGCTAAGAAGCTGATATGAGACCCGCTCTCTGGAGTCCTCTGTCAGCTGAAGCTCATTTTGATTTGAGCCTCTTATGATCTTCAGGGGAGGAGGGACTGTTGTTCTGACCTTTTGGACCGCGCAGGGGGACTTTCAAGAGTTTAAACGATTTTATTGACCGCGCCAATCTCTCATACACTCAAAAGAATAAAGCACATACTTTCACCTGGTGTTTCTCAAATAGAGGTGCAGGTCCCACAAGCTCATGTTCAGCCATTATTGATGACATAACTGTTCATTGGTTGGTTTAGTCAGCTAACTATAACAATTTTGTTCTTCTAATGTTTGGTCTTTTGTCATTTACTTATGTATCACAGGTCACTGTGTTAGCTTTCCCTGATTAGCATATATTTAAATTAATATGTATTTGTTATGATTTAAACCCTCCACAAAAAAGTGCTTCAAGAGTGATGCTATGTATCTGCAAGACTAGAAATTATATTTTTGAGCACAAACTGCATTGTCAATATACATTTAAACATTTCTTGTCAGACTCCATCAATTGATTCTTACATGTTCCAACTATGCTCTACTGTCTTTTTTCCAGAAATGCTATTATTGAAAAGCATCTACAAAAACAATTCCCAGTTTAAGAAGCAGAGGAACCATATCTGGTTATCTGATGTCGTCTGATCTCGGAAGCTAAGTGAGGCCGGGCCTGGCTAGAACTTGGGCGGGAGACAGCTGGGAATGCCAGGTGCTACAGTGGAGCTGCAGTAGCTCTAGTGCTCTAGTTTTGTGGTTCTGTCCTTAGGCAAGACCATGGACTGTATATATAAATGGACATAGCTAAGGCGCTAGCCGCTGCATTCCAAATAGCACTTCGACCATGGACTCCAATTCACTTTACACTGAAAAATTATTGCAGCAGTGAGCTGTCATTTTAGTCTTAAAATGTTCTTAATAACTCACGCTACACAATCATTGTCTTTTTATTTTGCTCTTTTGTCTGTAAATCAAGATATGAACGTTAATAACAGACATATCAGGCACAATCATTGTGTTTTTATTTTGCTCTTTTGTCTGTAAATCAAGATATGAACATTAATAACAGACATATCAGGCTTCTTCTTTCCCTGGGGCCACTCTCGCTAGCATTAGTAACAGGTTTGTTTAACAGAGTTGCTAAGCACATGCTCTCTGCTAAACCAGTGGTGCCGGAGGGAAGAGGTGTTACCTTTAACAGCCTGGCTCCAGATTGGCTTTTTGGTTGCTATGATACTCGTGGTCAGAATTCCAAATATGGAACTCAGCTCCAAATTCGCCTCTATAACTGCTCTAGCCTCAAAGAGCTTCATTTGACTGGAGCTGAACACTATGGGTGACGTCACACTCACTTTGTCCACTTGTTTATACAGTCTATGGGCAAGACACTTCACCCATATTGCTGTATGAATGTGGCGTGTGCGGGGCTATGTATTGAATGAATAAAGTAATGCAAAATGCTTTGGGTGTCTTGAAAGGAGCTATATAATTCCAATGCATTATCATGAGTTGCTGTATAGGGGCAAGCCATCAGATAAAATGCACCCAGGGTTCCACTTATTTACATTGACCATCCAAATATTTTAGTGGTTGTTATTGGTGTGACAAGTGTGTACACTATTGACCTAGGGCACTGCATGTCCTTAATATTATCTTATGTAACAAACAAATCAGCTTTTAATGAGCTCGCCTGCTGTTGGAGCTAACATTTACGGCCCGTTATTCCATATTAAAAGTGTGCTAAAACACTGAGAGGCTATGGTCCACTGGCTCTGCTCATCTGTCCTGTCTTATTTACAGCCTGCGCTCTGTACAAACTGGAAGAACAGGAATTTCCCCTCTCATAAAACCAAAAGGCTGGCTGCACTTTATCACCAATCGTTGGTCACCGCTGTTTCATTAGCGCTGTTTCCCTTGCGTTCTTAAATGTGGCTATGCTTCGTTAGCTTGGGAGTCTGTACTACTACATGTTAAGCATCTCTTTGCTACAGCACACAGTATAATTTCTCTGTGTGCTCTTAGGGACGATATGTAGCCATAATAAAAGAATGGGAAGGGGATCATTATAGTTTATTGTGTCTCACGGTGTTAACAAGTGTTGCGGTAGTGATAAAAGAGATCAATAAGCCCTTGGATGAAATGTAATAAAATTTTCACATGGCCATAGGGAAAAAGCCTTCTCCATACACT
The DNA here is from genome assembly GCA_000787095.1 of Periophthalmodon schlosseri. Classification (NCBI taxonomy): domain Eukaryota; kingdom Metazoa; phylum Chordata; class Actinopteri; order Gobiiformes; family Gobiidae; genus Periophthalmodon; species Periophthalmodon schlosseri. The sequence continues at coordinate 64,447 of KN483964.1, forward strand.
TTAGTACAGTATGTATGCTTGAACAGGCTCCTTTGACTCAGGAATTAGTCTGTTTTCTATGTTTGTTTTTTGCATGAATTTTTAGTTACATAAACTACACTGGCCTGCAAGTCTTTGGGTTTTGGGTAAATGCTCTGAGTTGGTTGCAAGTTGTGTTTTGAAGGCTAAGTTCAGAATGAGTGATCAGGTGAAAAGGGGGAAGAAATACAAACGCGTTGCCGTAATCCACCATTTTTATACAATACTTTTAAACTGCCGGTACGATGAGCATCTGTTTTTGTATGTTTTACTGCATCTGTTCCAGTGCAGCACTCCACCATCACTATCATAAACAATATGTATTGTTTAAATCAGGTCAAGTGGCAGATGTGGTTATACATCAGGGTTCTAATTATCTATTATACAACATAAATGAGCATCTTCAGAATACAAAAAAGTAATTGCTTTATGCTTTTATGTAAGAAAGCTTTTATAGAATATAATTTCTAGTCTTGCATGCTTTTATGTTGGAAAGTCAAACTTGCTTCTGTAACAATACAAAAGTACATGCTAAGTTAAATTTATTAAACATATTGTCAAGGAGTACACTCTGTTCATTTTTTTTTTTTTTTTACAGAATCAACAGATGATTTTTTGTTCATAATAGCCCTTCTTTTATAACAGTACAGTCCAAAATACTCTCTGTTGCTAACAGTGCAAGCCCCAGGCCCCAGCGGAGCTCTCCCTAATGGCTTCTGTGACACATCTTCATTTGGGCCCTTAGGCAATGGACCGTCACATGAGCCCAGCTGAGCAGTGTGTCCAACAGCAGACATACACATGTTGGGTTTCCATGCTTCTTTGGAAACCCAAAGAAGCATGGAAATGCATTACATTGATTTACATTCAGTTCCTGGAGACTGATCCTAACCATCCTTAGCCATAGTTACTACTTAACCCTCACCTTTTTTACTCATATCTTTACTTCATGTTTTAACTCGATTATATCATCAAGACCTGATTATTGTCTCCATGATGATCCCCATGATGTGAGTGTGTACACAGTTTTTGTCCCCACAATGTGATAAAACTGTCCACTCATACACATACAAATGTTAGGTTTCTGTATTTCTTGGAGACTTAAATTAATTTCCTGGAGACTGAGCCACACCTTAACTGTTGTTGCTTAAACTTAACCTAAAGCCTAAACATAATCTATTATAAGCCATAGATTAACCTACATCATGGGGACCTGATTTTTGTCGGCAGAAGGGAGGCAGATTGAGCATATACAGATTTTAGTCCCACAAAGTGACAAATACACTCTCTTTAATCTCCCTCTCTCTTTCTCTCTCCTTCTCTCTCTCTCCTCCCTTCATTTGCACCCTGTATTCTTCTTGCTGTTTACCTCCTCTCTTCTCTCGTGTTCCTGCCTCTGCCCCTCCCGCTGTCTGCTGTCACACTCACAATACGTCTCCCCACCTCTTTATCTTCTCTGTCTTGTCCTTTCTTGTAATTGATGGCTCCATGCTGCGTGACCTAAGAGGCATCTATTAAAATGGCACGGCTTCACAGACACACAACGTTCCTCCCCTTTGGAAAGTGTTCCGGGCCACAAGTGTTGGATGGGAGATAAGAGAGGAAAAATATTCAGACTAAAAGATCCATTTCTATTTGAAGATGAACTTGTGGTGGTTTGATCGAATATTCATTTTGACTCCAGTTTTGAAATTCCATTCATTTCAGCTGAAGTCTGTTGCTCAAAATGCTGCTGGGTTTAGTTAACATCTACTACATGTATAATATATTTAGTATGGCTGTAGTTGACTTAAGAAATCGTTGTTCGACTATAAGACCAGTGCATCAATTACTAAATGGGGCATGGAATAAACAAAAGCTGTCAGAACTCTCCCTATAACCACAATACGTTCATCTAGCCATCCACTTTCTTCAGCTTATCTGGAGCCGGGTTGCTAGGGCAGCAGTCTAAGTAGAGACTTTCAGACTTCCCTCACCCCAGACACTTCCTACAGCTCCTCCGGTGGGACCCCAAGGTGTTCCCAGGCCAGCCGAGAGACATAATCCCTCAAACTCCCTCGGGAGGCATCTGGAACAGATGCTCTAGCCACCTCAGCTGCCTCCTCACAATGTGGAGGAGCAGTGGCTCTACTCCGAGCTCCTCTCGTGTGATTGAGCTCCTCACCCTATCTCTAAGGGAGCGCCCAGCCACCCTGCGGAGGAAACTAATTTAGACCACTTGTATGTGCGATTTTGTTCTTTCAGTCATTACCCAAAGCTCATGACCATAGGTGAGGGCAGGAACATAAACTGACCAGTAAATCGAGAGCTTTGCCTTTCGACTCAGCCCCTTTTTTTTTTACCTCAACAGTCTGATACAGCGACTGCATCACTACAGCCCAATATGTAGTTAACCCAAAGTGCACTGACCAGACAACAAAAGTACTAGTAAATTGCATATTTGTGTGTAAAAAGGCAAAATAAATTCATTGTTTATTCTCAAATCTCCAGCTAACCACACCTTCTCTTTCTGATTCTGTTCATATCAATTATAATCCCAATAAAATATTACACTGACCAATAAAAATAGTCAACGAAAATACTGTTGCCTAATTAATCAGTCACCAGATGTTGCCTGGATCCCCCTGCACATTGACCGCGATTCTCGAACTGCAGAACACAGACAAGTCTTTTGTCCTGGGGGCTGTTACTCTCCTCAGACTGCCCTCTATCTAATCAACTAAAGCTTTCTGTCCTAATATTTAATCTGATATTTTCGTCACATATTATGCTGCTTCATGAACCTTCACCGATACCAGTTCATGTTGTTTCTCAAAATCCTCCATGATTTTCTCTATACCCGATTGACACTAAAAGGCAAAAGATCAGTGCGGTCAGTAATGTGGTGAATGTAAAGGTGTAGGCTTATGTGAGTGATACAAGGTGCTGAAAGAGTGAAAAAATCCAAATAAGCGGTGCTCCAGACAGGTCAGGCCACAGCAGGTCAAGGTGAGCACAACAAAGCACAGCACAGGTGTCCATATCCGTTTGTCTAGACTGCCCCTCTGAACGGAGAGATTACAGTGGTTTTCAAATGTGTTTTCAGAGGCCTGAGAGGAAATAGAAAAATGAAACATACTCTCTATTTATTTAATGTTTACTGTGGTAGTCTGGACAAATAAATAGACAGATGATAGATTTAAATATGTATAGTTTGAAAATCAGGTGCTCCAGACAGATTTAAAGTGGAACTAAACACTGTGGAACTAAACTAATACTGTGCATATGGTGTTTTAATAATATTGTCTACTGATCCTAGTCATTTTTGAAGTGCAAACTGGGTAAATTTGCAGCTTTCTAGTCAAACGCATTCAAAAACTGAGTGTGTGCTGCCCCAGTGGCCACTGCAATTCCATGTACTACATGACATCAAGCAGAACTGCCCTGATTAAAGCCAGTTGTTCACACTGTTCCTCATATGTTTTCCTCACTTTTTCCATTAGTTCTCCAGGTACTGCCCAAGTTAGAAGCTCTATTTGTGGGAGGAGTTTAGTTGTTTAGTCACACTTACAATCTTTGTGGTCAGGCTCTAGTATCAATACCTGAAATAGTGACTTTCGGCTGTATTGGTGCTTTGCTATAGCATTATCATTCTCTGGTAGCTTTTAAAAATGTGTTTATCTTCTTCTTGAGTTTTTCTAATTATTTACACTAACTGCACTATCACTTGAGTGCAGAACTGGTGCACTATACGCCAAAAGCACTGAACCCGATTACGAAGAAACCACCGGGCTCCGCATTTTAGCTCGTCTTCCTCTGTCCCTCTGAGCGAGCCTGGTTTCAATCAGCTCCTATCTGTTTGGACAGTGACATGGCCATCATCCACAACATGACACAAATTATAAATAAACAAGAGTTCTTTTGGGGCCCGCCTAAAAAGAGGACAAACTGGTCACGTCCTGGTTTTACTGATAACACATATATTTTTCTGTAACTCATACAATTTCTACTATAGGACTGCGCTTGAGATGTCTTCAAAAGTGGCAAGAAATATGGCACCAAATAAGCGGCACAATTTTCCAAACACTAAATCAAAAAGTTTAAGATGGCGATGATTACAGCAACAAGCCCCCCAAAAAAGCATGCTACATATCCAGTGTTTTGTGATGATAGCCTGTTTTAAGCTCAAAGTGACCTCTGAACTTTGTGTCATAGCCTTTTAGTGGTTAAAGGTGCACTATGTAACTAAGAGCCCACCACGTGCTTGCATCCATTAATATTTATTGCTTTGCCTAGAATGTTCCACAGTATAGCATTAAAGTTAACCCACTAAAGTCAAGTCAAGTCAAATTTATTTATAGAACACATTTAAAAACAACCACAGCTGCCCAAAGTGCTCTACAAAAGCAATATAAAATGCAACATTATAAAACAAAACATGCAAAAACATGATAAAACAACACAAGTGTCCTGCTCAGCTTGTGCTAAAAGCCAGTGCAAACAAATGAGTTTTCAACAAAGACTTAAAAATATTTAAAAATTGGGCTGTTCTAATACACAGAGGAAGATTGTTCTAGAGTCTGGGACCAGCTACAGAAAAAGCCCAAAGCCTAAAGACAAGCAGGTGACACCACCAGGCCAATTTACAGGTCATATCTATGTAGAAGTCACCCAGCTCACAGCAATAAAATAAGCAACATTAGGTAAGTTTGATACCATACTGTGGAACATTCCAGGCAAAGTCGGTGTTTAAATGGTAGAAATCTGTTTTTGAAAGCAATGTGATCTCCATGGAGACAGGCAGGTGGCGGGCTCTCCACAAGGAAAGTTACATAGTGCACTTTTAAACCAGGCTGTGTCGCGACCATTTAATTTTGTTGTCACAGTTTTGTCATAGTTTTTGGTGATTGACACAATAAAAGGGCTCTCATAGAGTTATTATTATTGGTCTGAACTAAAATGTCAATTGAGGCCATGTTGTTTCTAATCAGCGCCGGTCAGTTTTAATTAGTCAGAGCGTCTCCGAAGATTTCAAATTTCACTTCCACGTGTCAACATTGTGCAATAATGGCTAATGATAGGAGCAGCTCACCCACCGAGCGCTGTTGTTTTAAATGGAAATCCACCAAGCGCAAATGGTGATGGTGATTCTCCCAGGTGTTAGCAGTCAGAGCTCATTAGCCGCGCCTCTGCTCCTGTGTGGTGAGGAAACCCAACGCCGTGAACCAACACAAATACAGGCCGGAGCGGGAGGCGCGGGGGCTGTCGGTGAACATGTGCAGTCTGAAGCAGCGCCAAGGACCTGCCAATCATTCAATAGGCCGGCAACTGCTCTGGTTTGTAATGGAGAACATGTGGGGACTATAGTAAGAAGTTAGTACAACAACTTCATGTGTAAAAATAGCATACTGTATTTCTTATTGCTTTATAAATAAGTCTTCACACTAAATACGGAACTTAAAGATACAATATGTAACTTGGAGGAGGGGGTGCCACTTGCTTGTCACCATAGAGACGTTATTGCTTTTCCATGTTCCACAGTATGGCATTAAACTTAAAGATCTTGCATTCATTCAATTACAGGTGTTTTATTGCTCAAAGATACCTAGAAAAAAACATGCTTTCTTACTGTGAGTGGGATTGCCTCTCCACAGATCTGACTTGTTATTCAGCCTGGTGGCGTCAGCTGCTTGTCTGTATGGAGATAGTTTAACGCCATACTGTGGAATTTTCCAGACAAAACAATAACATCTCTATGGAGACAAGCAGGTGGCAGATTCTCCTCCAGAAAGTTACATAGTGCACGTTTAATTATCTACTGGTCATGTTTTTGTCAGTAGGACCTAGCTGAAGGATCTGCCTTTAGCACCCAGAGTAAACCCACAACATACAAAAGACATGCAAACTCCACAAAGAAAGACCCAACGTTTTGGGACCTTCTTGGGACCACCATCCACCTTCAGTGTTCGGTCCAGGCAGCGATACTCTTCACTCTGCTTAATGCCTCCAGGTCTCAAGAGAGATTCAGTGTACAAGTCCCCCTGAGGGTCTCCTCCCACAGGGGCATGTGCAGAACACCTCCTCTAAGTCTGCCCCTGTCCCCTGCCTTTCACAATATGGTCCAGAGTTTGCAGTCTGGGCTTGGTCTAAACCCACAAGAGCAAAAGGACAACATTCATAATCACTGGTATTGTACACTGTCTCATCTTATTTTTTATTTATGTAAATGCATTTCTTCTTGTTAATGGTTTTTTCTTAAATTAGTCTTCTAGCAAACGTTGTTTCCTACACCTCTGAACCACAGTGCTTAGCAGTACTTAAGACATGATTGATCTGCTTATCTCAGTTCTATTTAGTCATCCTGTACTGCGCATGGTCCACAAATTGTCCTGACTTCACAATGAGTCACAAATTAAACATTACAGAGAAGGTGCACTGTTTAATGTGCAGAGAGGTACAGAAATATCTTGTAGTTTTATAGTAGCCTATGTGTAAGAAGGCTTGCCAGAGCGTAACTGATGGGCGCCATTCCTCGCCCTCATATCTTCCCTGCTGTTATGATTTCCAGATAAACTTTATACAACTTATAAACACGACTGATGTATTGTTAGGAGTTTGACTATATCTCAAAACACTTGACATCTAAAAGCACGTGAAGGATATTTTAAGGACCCTAATGTCAACAATGCTTCAGTGTCCTGTTTCAAAAAGCTTTGGTGCAGACAGAGAGCCTCGTAGTGGATCCACGCTGCTTCCTTGTCAGCGCACTAAAAGCCATATAAGGCAGAGGCGTCGTGGTGGACCTTGAGACCTGTCCCACACACAAGAAGAACTGCAACAGTTAAAGAAAAGACAGACGATTGTACTTTGCGACCAGGAACTACACCGCGAAACTCAAATTTGCATACTCCCAAGAGACAAGTTGGCCAGGGGGCGCGTAAGGGGTGGTGTCTCTCGCCTCACAATTGATTGACGTGCCTTTAAACTGGTGATGAGCTGCTAGGGCGAGCGCAAAAGCTCACTCTCCCCGCTAAGTTCTCTCTCTCTCCCCCGGCTCAGTATCAGTTACCGGCTCGCGACCAATCCCTGCGCGCGGCCGGAGCAGGAGAGAGGAGACAGTTCAGCGGAGAAGCTCCACACATCGGACAGAGGAAGCGAGCGAGAGAAGCACACACCCCGTATCCATCGCTTTCCTTTCAGCGACAGACAGGCAGGCAGCGCACGGACACCCCCTCCTTCCCTCCCTCCCAGCACCTGACTGCAGCTGTTTGGCAAGAGAGCCGGGGAGGCGCAAGGCAGGATGCGCGATGGGACAAGCGTGTGGACATGCGCTCCTGTGCCGTAGCCAACCGCCTTCCTCTGAGATGTAAGTGCATGAAAACACACTTGTGCGCGTAGTGGTGGCTGTGTGTGCGTGTGTACTGTTGTTGTTGTTGTTACTTCTTCGCGTTGTAGCGCTCAAACTGTGGGCTGCCGAGCGACGCACATGGCGCCGTGAAAGCTGCCAAATCCCGGACAGTGCAGTAGTAATGTGAGAGAGATCGGCTGGGGGCATGTTCCCGTCCTGACAGCGGAGTCCATGTGAACTGTACGCGCTGTCAAAGTCGGGGCATAAGCTCTAACCCGCTATAGATCTCAGCGCTAATGATATCACTTTGTTTTTAGGCTGTATTTTCAAAACGAATCTGATAAGACGCCTTGCTGACCACTAATAGGCTCGTCCCAGGCTGGATACAAAGCGGTGATAGCGCTTCCTAATTGAATTCTGACCATAAAATCCTTATCTTAAATTGATTTTTTTGCTTTGGCCAATAATGCATCATGATAAAATAATTATGTGGGTCGCTCTGTATTCCTCAAAGCGGTGCCTAAAGTTGCAATGGAACTGTAATATTTCTTTATTACAAACCATAGGTCACAATTAGGATTTAACTGTTGTTTGTTGACACTCAGGCCGTCTATTCTTCTGCAACAAGTGCCATGCTGAGCCTAACACACATTTGCATATGCGGACAATGAAAGCTTTGGTAGACTGCGGCCAAGTATTGATGTAATTGTTTGGCTATAGCTCTGGGCGCTCATTGTATCGCTCTTGCACCATGCTCCGTGACATTTCTCAGCTGCACCTGTCTGGAGCAAAGAGAAATTACAAAGTGACTATGAGAGGAGCCGCAAAATGTCACCCTCGAGGAAATTGTCTGTGTAAATGAGCCCACGCGTCTAAACAGGTTTTGGTTCGCTACACTTTTGTACAAGGGGGGAGCTTTTCCAGACATTATTTGAGATGGGCTGTCAAGAAGAATCCATTCATGATAGATAGGCCATAACATTATGACCACCTTCTGATGATCACCTGTTAGTTCACCATTCAGAACAGTATTGATGTATTCCACCTCAGACCAGGAACACGCACAAATGGTAGTTTTGGATACAATTAACCCCTTAATCCTTTTTGCTAGAGTAAAGGTATTTTGAGAGTTGCTGAAAATGTGTTGTCTGGCCAGCCAAAATTATTTCCTTGTATGTATTTCATAGAATACATGGAGTAAGTCCGATGGTGTACCAGGCAAGGTCAGGAGAACCTAGCTGGAGGATTGTGCATGTTTTGGGTTGATCTCACCTGCTTTTTGAGGTCATATCATTCCCCTTCATTTTAATTCTCTCTCTTGTCAGAAATAGCTGCAGTTTTTCTTGAGTCTTTCCAGTCAGCAGTTGAAAAATCCCTTTTCCGTCCTCTTACCCACTTTGTGATTACTACCAAGGAGAAAAATAATTAACGGATAATGGCTTTTATTCACTTGAGCGGTTTGCATCGAATGGGTCTAAGCTGCAGCTGGATGCTCCGGTTGCTTTGTCTGCCAGTTTGGAACGGAAAGAGCGAAGTTGTGGAGGAAAAATGAATGTGCCAGGTGGACAGCACTGATCTCTGGCGTTCACCTGCCCTTACACCAAACTGCACTCATTATAACACAAGGCTACAAAGAACAGTGTTTTCATTCAAGAGTTCCTGTAATGGGTAATTGATGGCACTACAACCTGTTTCATTATAAAAATATATGAGTAGATTAGGAGTATTTTAAGCTATGTGAACTATCTTTTGTAAGAAGTTTGAACAGTAAGGTTGTTAGTGGTGCCAATATCCAAGTACAACCAGCCCAAAGGTGGTTTGATCCCAGCTCTGACCAGTGCAGTTTTGTTGTCTTTGGACGAGACACTTCCACTAACCTTGACTATGTATAATAGTCAAAAGTCACAATACTAAAATTTCAAACTCGATTTTGATACTAAGGAATAGACTCGATACTCAATACCGATTCTGATACCACAATGAAAATAAAAAACACTCCTTATTTTGATAATAGAATGTGATTTTTAATATTAAATCATAGTACATTCTTTTATATTCCCATGTGGCCTTATATCTGTGTAATCCTTCAACCGTCCATGTAGGTTCCATAGTGGTCCATGGGTGTGTACTAGTCTATGTGTCTTATACTTGTTCTGATACAGCTCAAGATCATTCTAAAGCTATTCAGGAAAGGTTCATTTCTGTCCTGTGAATGTGACTTTTTTAGTATTGATACCTGCTCAAATGAGTATCCATACTGGTTTTAGTATCAATTAATATCTAATTTTATTTTTGACAACCCTAATAGAGGTGTGCATGAATAAACAGGTGGTGGTCTGAGGGCCAATGGCAGCCTTAGTCCATCAGCTCTGGCTCTTGACATACCACTACTAAATGTGTGGATGCTGCAGTGTAAAATTACTTTGCGTTTCCAAAAAAGTGCAGTGTTTATCAAATGATCAACTCATGTTATAATAGGAAAAATTCACAACTTCATAACATTTCTTGAATGTGATCAGAATAAAGAAAAAGTGAACACTGCTCAGTATCTGGATGAAAAAACAAAACTCTGCATTAATGCTACCTCTGCACTCGCCTGAGAACCACCATCAACACAACCTTTAAAAACAACAGAAATGCATTGAAGTCTTTGCCACAGAATGGTCCCACATTCCATGCAGCCAGTGTAGAGTCACTTCATCTTAAAGGCTTTCTTTTAACATGCACAGTCCAGGCTTTGATGGATATATTTTAGTACAAACGGTTGAAATTCCTCGTCTTGTGGTGAGTGTATGAGTGCTGCCCTCTGAGGGTCAGATTGTGCCTTCCCACGACCTGCTGTCCCATCTCAGCTCCTCTGCTCTGTCCCGGCCTGGCCTCTGCCTACTTCTACATTTGGTAAACCCTAAGCCAGTGGTTTGTTTATTTATCATTATTTTTTTGTAGTTATCAAAGCTTCTGTGACTATGTGGGTAAAATATGACGTGGACCATTCATGCAATGCTAAGTTGGTTTATCTGTCAGATCAATGGTTGATTACCAAAAGTTTTTGTCATGAGCTCTCCATAAGCTTTGTCTCACTAAGTAACCACTTACACATGTTGCTAATTATTTACTAAGTACGCAATTAAAACACTTAGTTTAGTATTTAAGCTAAACAGTATTTGTTTGATAGTATTTTATGTTCATAAAAAGTACTGCAAAGGAAACATTTTATCTACCTGTCATTGCATATATATTCTGCCAATTGTGCCTGTGTACTCCCACCACAAGTTGGGAAACACTGGTTTATATATAAATAAATATAAACCATTATGAATCAAATATAAATCTATACACTGGTACATTTAAAAAAAAATGAATACAATTTTATTTTAGATGAATTTGGTAATTTGCTGGCATTTCACACAGTCGTATCAACACCATGCATCATCACGTTTCATGCCCTTGCCACAGCCTTATGATGATGTGGGTCTACACTTCACTGAACTGACTCCAGTAAGTCAGATCCCCCATGCATTTACACACACACACACACACACACACACACAACCTCACAGTGAAGTCCCAGCTGAGGAGTGCGAGCAGCAGATGTAACCGGACTCCTCATGTGTGTGTGAAGGCTGCTGACATAGCACTGTGTTATCGTCAGTAATGGGCTCATCAATACTAAAATATTCAGAGAAACACAACCAGCGCAGAGAGTGGCAGAAAGATGTTTTTGTGTTAGAACAGGTTTGCTCTGAATATCTGCTGCTGGGTTATATTTAATTAAGGTTCACCAGCGGTAACATACGGTATACAAATGCAAAGAAAAGCTTATAAATAAGTCACGTTCAGGGCCATTTATGCACAAACAGAATGTGAGACCTTTTTTGTTTGTGTTCATTTAGTTCGTTTTAACCTTTAGCAGGTGTGTTTCATCTACATAATTTCACCAAATTTTTTCACCTCATCCTGATTGACTTTTTAAACTCATTGGTTAATTAGAAGAAAAAATAGAGCAAGAAAAAAATAGATGGGTGACAATCATAGACTGTATAAAGAAGTGGACTAAGTAAGTATGACGTCACCCACAGCGTTCGGCTCCAGTCAAATAAAGCTCATTGAGGCTAGAAGTTATAGGGGAGAATTTAGAGCCGAGCTCCATATTTGGAATTCCGACCGCGAGTATCATAGCAACCAAAGATCCAATCTGGAGCAAAGCTGTTGAAGATAACGCTCCTTAACAACGCAATCAAACCTGTTGCTAACACTAGCGGGAGCGACCTCAGGGAAAGAAGGCAGCTGATATGTTTCTTATTAATGTTCATATCTTGAGTTACAGATACAATAGCAAAATAAAATACCAGGATCATGTAGAGCGGGTTAATATGAACATTTTCAGACTAAAATGACAAGCCTGTCGATGGAATCGGAAGCGCGCCCATGATCACTTCTTATTTGGAACACAGCGGCTAGCACGTTAGCTATGTCCATTTATATTTACAGTCTATGGTGACAACATCAGGTGAATCATGTTTTTATCAAGTTCAAAGTCAAAGAGTTTTTTTTTTTTTTTTTTAATAATGGGTGCTTCCAATGACTGAGTGGTTTAAATGACTCAGTAGCAGAAAATTGTTAATTCTAGTATTGACCACAAACTTTGCTTTCATGTTGTAACTATAACTGTATTATAACAATGGTGTTGAGTGAAAGATGGATGTTCATGTTATTCAGTGTTGCCCAAGAAGTGGGCCTACTGGGACTCCAGCAAGCACATAGCAGAATAAGCATCTGAATAATTCAGATTATAAAGCTATTTGAAGCTTAATTGTTTTTTTTTGTGGTAAATTTCATAACTCAAAACAGCATATTTTGTAGAATAATTTTGAATATAAAAAGATATATCAGTTTCCTTCAGTCTAAAAAAAAATCACCACATTTGAGTGCTTTGGGGTTACTCGAAACAAAAAAAAATGTTTTATGCAACAAGCTCTTGGCCACTGTCAGTTTTGTTCAATTTTGTTTGCCAACTTTATGTGTTACTCTCCTTACCTACAGGATTGAACTGAGATACACCTTCCCTTGACAGTCTTTTCCTGCATACCTATGTCTACAGGGGACATTCACTTGCGTCCTGGGCTCTGAGTCATCCTCACGAGGCATGAATAATGTGGTCCAAAAACATCTCCTAAAAAGTAGTCAGGGGTCGACAGCGAGGCAAGGATCAGCTCTTTTTAGCTTTGTCTAGAGGCTACTGTTTAATAGTGTTATACAAATGACAATCTCAAGTGCAAGATCCTAATCAAGTGCTTGGGATCATGTTGAGTGGGGGGTTAAGTCGTGGCCCTCGGAGGCTCGTGCTCTGATTTGCACTTGGAAAAGGTGATGATTGTTGTAAGTATGTTTTGCGAGGCTACGAGTCGAAATATTAATTTAGCATACTGCATCCTTTGAATTCTGTGAAATAGGCCTAGAACTTAAAGGTCCATTGTGTAACTTTCTGTTCGGGGTGTGTCACCTGCTTCATGGGGATGTGGTTGCTTTGGCAGTAATGTTCCACAGTATGCCATTAAAGTAACAATATGTTTTGGGGCTCAATATTTATCGTGGGTGCGCATTCTTTGCAAAATTGGGGAGATTTTTGTTGGGTTTTTTGTAATATGATAAGATTTGAGCTGTAGAGGGTTGAATAAGTCACTTCTATGGCTGATCATTTCTTCATTCGGCCATTTATCGCAGTATATCTCTATAGCAATACATAGTGCTTCAAAATTTGTTATCGTGACAGGCCTACTCAAAAATACCTTTGGTTCTTGGGGTCGCCTTTCCACAGATCTGACCCCTGACCCGCCTGCTTTTCGCCACGGAGATTGATAAGTTAAATGCTGTGGATGCTGTGGAACATTCCAGGCATATCGATAACATGTCTATGGAGTTAAGCAGATGGCAGTCCCTACTAGAAAAGTTACATGGTGCAACTAATTGAAGCAAGATTGAACTCTGGAAGATAAACCGTGACGCACCAAGGTTTATGAGTTTGTGGATTTTTAGCGTTTGAGGTGTGTACATTATAACAGCCTTCAGAACAGCCTTCAGAGCCTTGTGAATGTGGCACAGTGGAGCAATGGCATTATGTTTATTTAATGAAATCTGCTCAAAATATCTCCACCAAGTTTAAGTACAGTTCCAGCCCTGGAGAGGCTGATAAACACACATATATTTAGTATGTGGATGCACCAGTGATTCCTGTCAGCCTCTCAATGACTACCTAAGCTACAGTGTTGAATGCATTCATTTAGCAGCACTAACAAGCCATTCACCCCAACGGTTCAACTCATTATGTTAATTGAATGTACACAGACTGAACACTGAAATTAGTTGTGCTTGTTCTTTAGTGCTTTTAGCTCCTGTTTTTATTTACGGCAAGCGCCCCCTTATGGGTGAATTATTTTATGTGAACAACAGTAAAAAAATTCAAGTCCAATAACATTATATTTGACCAGGGGCAGTGGTATTGTAAATGGTTTTATATAGCGCTTTTTCACCTACAAGACATTCAAGGTGCTTTACATTAAGTAACACTGGGGGTGAGGCGGGTTAAGTGTTTTGCCCAAGGACACAATGATAGCAGTCTTCTGTGGGAGCTGAACCTGTGGGTCAATGGACCTGACCACTCAACCAATGATGTTTACGATGAGAGCAGGACAAACACTCTACCAACTGAGCTATTGTCGCGGCGCTGTATTAAAAATGAGGATACAATAAAACGATTATTACAGTTATTAAGGTTTATAAATCACTACACAGTAACTAAAGTAAACTTGTTGGGTGGGTGTGCGCTCCTCCAATAAAGGCTTTTAACAACATGTATTTAAGGACCCTCATGGAACACCTTCGCACCCCTGAGCCCCTCTTAGGAAAAAAATGTCTGTGTTTGTTTGTACAATGGAGCATAAGCTGCGAAGATAAATACATATAGACTAGATGTAAGGATTTTGCCTGCTATTGCTGGGTGTCAGATGACATCACAACATTCTATAGGCCAATAATATTTATACAGATGGGGGCAGATAAAATGAATACTGTTAAGATGCAGAATTATGTTGTAATACAGTGAGTTATTAGGTCTAATCACTAATAGAAATGATCAGGTTAAACATTGGTGAATTTACCTTCAGAGAGTATGACAGCATCACGTTTTAAAATCTGAAAAAGACCAATAAGCCAAACATTTTAGAGTGTAGTAGACTATATTCTTAATACTGGCTATAGGGAAAAGGAGATAAAAGTTCTGGGTTCCCTTTGAATTACTTTGTGTATGAATTGTGTTATACAAATAAACTTGCCTTGTGTTGCCTTAAGTTTTGCTGGACTAAAGTAAATTCCACCTTGAACTTTATTATATTTAAGCTAACAATGATGTATATTCTACAGTCTATTCTTTCTGCATTTTCTCCTTTGGCAGCATTAATGAGACAAAGTGTTGTAATCTATCTGGTGTGCCTCCTGTAAACACTTATTATGACAGAATCTCCTCCATCAGGTTGGTGCGTGCCGCGGTTGTTTAGCTGTGATGTTTGATCAGAAATAGCAGAGGAGCTTGTGCAGCTGGTCACTTGTGATGACTGAGTCTCAGTCTTCTGGGGCCACGTATTTTAAGATGAAGGATCAAATTACATTCAGTTCCTCGTTGCACTCATTTGACAACTTGTGGTAATTGTACGTTGGGGTCGGGTAAGGTAGAAAAACTCACTGAAGTCAATATGATGCGTTTGAATGTGTCTGTTTCTTTTGTAATATACAGTGGGAAGTCTCTGAAGTCTTCTATTTGAGCCATTAGACTTGTATAGACTAGAGGGATCTCATGGGAGGGGGTTCTCGGGTGGGAGGGGCAGCTGTGTTTGAGGTACTGAGCACTGGTTTAATTAGAAAAGAGTATCAAGTATCTTCATTGATTTTGACCTATCTGTACATCTTTAACTACAAGAATACTGCAGATACTGTGGAGTATTGTACTGGTCATATAAAGTATTATGTTTAACCCAGTAAATGAAGGCCTTAAAGTCCTACTTGTTTAACAGCACTCATCTATGGACATGACAATCTATACTGCATACTTTTATCGGTAACCATTTATTCACATAATCATTTTTGGCAAAGACTAATCAAAATGCAAAGCACTGGAGATGAAAATGTTTCATCAATAGCATAATAGTCCCAACTAAATCAAATCAGATGACTTCATCTGGACCATAACTGGTTTACTCCAGTAATTAATACTGAGTCATTTTCTGGGAGGTTCTTTTATACAAACCTATCAGAAGACAGAAGGAGCTGATCCAAACACAGATAGCTTTACTGTCCACAATTGCACAGAGCACTTCCATCTTTCTTTTTCTTAAACAGAAGAGGCTTGTGTGTGTCCGACTGGGTTGTGATGTTTGTTTGTGTTTGGGCCCTTCACTTTGGCTTCTTCCCAAACCACAGTGCTGCTCTGTGATTGGTCCATTTGCTCCGATCCTCCAGTAGATTTGAGCTCAAACACCAATGTGAAAGCTGTACAAGATGGATTCTCAGGAGTTTGTGAACTCACAAATATCACAAGAATTAATCTTGCTGCGCAAAGTAACATTTATGCTACAGAAAACCTTTTATTAGACCAAAAGTACTGTATTTGCAAAGGTGAGAATGATTCAGAATATGTACGTGTATATAGCTTATAGAAAAACAAGCGTACAGTGTAATCTGCCAGAGACATAGAGCACTATTAGGTTTGACGCCCTGCTGTCAGTTGCCGCCTGAACGCACCATGCCTTTCCCTTTGAAGGTCATTTCAGACGGAGCCGTGAACACCACATCTCCTGTGTTTGTGCATGTTTATTTGGTTGTTTACTCAGCCTAGAATATATGTTTGTTTTGGACAGGTGGAAAATTGTTGAGGTCACTGACTTATAGGTACATACTGAGAATGGAGAGTGGGTATTGGGCTCTGTCACATGCAATTTATTCATGAGTATGAAAATGACCCAGTGCCAAGTGCCTTATGTATGTGTGGCACTTACAGATGTAGTAGTAAGAGAGAACCTCCAGAGGCAGAGTGTAAGAACTAAAAGTGACTGTTTAAAAGAGCAGCTGAGAAGAGGGGGTTTAACGACACCCAGCGACTGAGCTCAATTATTTATGAATCTCAAATTCACAGACACAAAAAAGCCTTTCATGACGCTCTCCCAGGAACACACAAGCTGGTGCTGAGAGGAGAGCGCAAATCTCTCAATTCTCAATTCCTAGAAAATGATAATACATGTTTTCCATTACACCCACAAGGCAATATTATGACTGGCTATTGTTCGTTGTAAAATGGTCTTTTCACCACAGAAACTGCAGTACCTTGGCATGGCTTTAATCTCATGGTCATCACCTATCTCCAGTTTAACACGGCTCATTCACTGGACCAATTCTACTGTCAAAAGGGCAGACAGGACCACCCCACTAGAGTTGCAGTTTTGTTGGACCTATAAATCAGGCCATCCCAACTGGACACATGGCATACTTGGCATACACTAAAAGCTACACTACGTAACTTTTTTGGTGGAGAGTCCGCCACCTGCTTGTCTCCATGGAAATGTTTTTGCTTTACCAGGAACTTTCCACAGTATAGCATTAAATGCATCTATGTCCTTGGAGACAAGCAGATGGTGCTACCAGGCCAAGTCACAGGTCTGATCTGTAAAGAGGCGACCTTGCTCAGAGTGAAAATGAACATGTTTTTTTTAAGGTATGTCTGAGCAATGAAAACAGCTATAATTGAATAACTGCGAGATATATGTGTTTATGGCCATACTGTGGACCGTTCCGCACGTTTTTAATTAAACTTAGAGAATACAATAACAAAATATTCACTTGAAGCATAGGCATTTTTCAGTCAGTAATTGGTGCAATGAGAGAACTGAGAATATGTATTATTCATTTATTGTTAATGGTTATAATATTGATTTTACTGCAATGAGCTTAGAAATCTATAATGGCATTTAGGCAAAGTGAAGGAGTTATAGTTCAAGAGCGCGTTTAGTGCTTTATCATTAAGGCTTCTGCTCAACTGGAATTTTAGTTTATATTTTTAGTATTCTTAGACAATACTTCCTTACTTGTATTAAAATGTGCACAACCAAACCAAGGTTAGTGAAGTGTTTTGCCCAAGGGCATAATAACAACACCATCGAACCACCAATCTTCTCATTACAAGATGATCACTCTCCCTCTGTGCCACTATTGCCCCTAGGACTAAACAAGCAATCTCAACCAGTTGTATCCACAGCACAGTTTGATGACATAAAGGCTGGTTCCACTGATATTATAACCTCCATAGTGTGCAGTGTATTGTTGTGCTATAGGTTTGTGTAGCAGCAGAGTTGAGTTCCGGTGCTCGGGTCCTTTTGCCGCAGGGCCTTTTCCCATCGATCAGCTGCATTGATTGGGCTCACACAGAGATAAAGCCAACGACAAGCTGTGGATGTCGCATTTGGAGCACTAAGAACCTCGCTGACGATTGTGTGCCCAGAATGGTGGCACTTGTTCAACACTGCAAGCTGCATAAACAAAGTAATAGATACAATGATCCAGGACAATTGAGTAAGAATAAAGTTCCCAGAATCCATTGGGCCTGTAAAGCATTTAAAGGTCATATATAGATGCCTCCCTAACCTTATGCCTGTCACCAATATTGCCTCTAGATAATTTGCCTCATGCTTCTGTGCCAATCACTTTTCCTGGGCTACTCTCTTCCCCAACTTACACAAACTCTATAGCTTAACGTGTAATTGCTTTTACAGGCAATAATTATTCTCTGCAAAAAATCTGTCCATGTTATTGGTAATTACGGTGACCCGGAAGGCTCAACAGAATTGCAAGAGTCACAAGACAAGTCCACATTGAACAGCTGTGGAAGTGAATGTATTGGTTCTGGAGGCTGGCACTTGATTAAATATGGAAACGCACACATTTCGAAAATGAACTGTTGTTTTTTGTCCTGCAGAATAATGGTTCTATAAAATAGCTCATTCAGCCTCTACAATAATCCCCTCCAGAAAGTGTTTGAGAATGACTTTGTGATTTGTGAGCCCCCTGGGCCACAAAACCATTCAATTATTTTAAATACATTTTTCAATGGTTACACTCTAAAATTCTTCCTACCGCTTGTGCTTTTGGGGATTTACCTCACTTAAAGGGACCATAGGATTTTGATTTCATAAAGACCTGTCTGTGTCCCCAGATAAAAGGTAGACATGTTCAATATAGCTCTTACTGGTAACAATTGTAACAAACGTCTGTGTAATCCCTCAGCCGTCCATTACAAAAGAAAATGTAATTCTGTTAACTGAGCAGTTTTTGGAATGAATACAGTATGTTACACCACCCATTCTTCCTCACTTCTGACAGGATACTAACTCACTGCCTTATATCTATCTATCTATCTATCATAACAATTGTAATGGATTTTTTTTCTTAAATACTAAAACATTGGACATGATGGTGAAGTTGTTTTTGTTGTAATTTTGTGTTTTGGTTCTCAAGATGATTAATCAGAAGACAGAATGAACCTCACATCAGTCTTTCATTTGGGTTGTCAGTTTTCATGCTGAAATGACTCTCTCTGATCTTAATCCTCTCTACCCAGCAGTGCTAGTGCAGCCTCTGCAGCCATATGCAGCTTGAAGAACTGGCAACCCAGGGTCAGTTGAGATTGTTACCTTTTTTAAAAAGCTGTATGATCCCAGGCTACATACAGTTACTTTAAATTTTCAATCGATCCAGTTTACCCTGTGCAATGATGCAAGGTATTATGAAAGTATTTATTATAACAAGATAGCAAGTTCACTGGATCCAGCCACAAGGGGGCAGAAAATAAAAGATTTGGGGAACTAAAACACGCAAGTGAAATGTTTTTTGGACATATAGCTCAGCTGAAACAAGACTTTTTGCCTGGTGCATACTGAACATGGTAAAAAGTAACTCAACTCCTCAGAGGCTGCAGGGTTATTGCTTTATAAAGACAAACCATGTCTTTGTACTTTTCATATTTGTTTCATGTTTTTTACAACAATTGGTTCTTTAGATTCACAGGGCCTCCGGATAAGAAACTCCATATTGCTTGATTTATAAGTTGCACTTAGCATTGGACCCATTTCTCTATGCAGCCGTATGCCTTTTTCATGTCATGTTGGAGTTCTTCCTGCATGAATCACTGTGCAGATTGTGTGTGTGTGGATTCAAATGTGAACAGACTTGTGAGTGCATTTTTCTGTAGTAGATTCTGCTTTTCTGGAGGAAATGAATGTGCAACAAACAAACAGCTGAGCGCCTCATGTCAACATTCAGTCCCTGGAGTTGTTACAGTAAACGTAACACTGCAAAATAAGCAATCCTGCCTTCTACATAATGAGATCCACAGCTCGCAGGCTTCAGAAAGTGCAGTGGTTAATCTCGGTTACATTATTTTCCTCTTACGCCCCTTAGGCTCAGCTCATCTTCACCTGTGACTCCATACAGACGCATGTTATCGTTATTTAAATGGAAACACAGCAGGGGGCTCTTGTGCGCATAAAGCCTGGACTGTCAATCAACACAGTGTAGTTCTGTTAAAGTATTTCAAAATATTACATTGTGTGACGTGTTATAGGATGTTCTGATCTTGGCATTTGCTGTTAGCCGTATGCCATTACACAAACACAAAAAGTATGTAATGGTTAGTAAGATGTTAGGGGTGGGACGAGACAGAATTTTCAGGAGAGGAGACAAAACATGAGATACTGAGATGCAGCCATAGACTTTATATATAAATGAACATCGCTAACTTGCTAGCTGCTCCGTTCCAAATAGGAAGTGATTATGGGTGCACTTCCGGCTCCATCGACTGATCCTGATATTTTTATTTCGCTATTGTGTCCGTAACTCAAGATATGAACATTAATAACAGACAAATCAGGCGCCTTCAACAGCTTTGCTCCAGATTGGCTCTTTGGTTGCTATGATACTTGCGGTTGGAATTCCAAATGTGGAATTCAGCTCCAAATTCTCCCCTATAACTGCTCTAGCCTCGATGAGCTTCATTTGACTGGAGCCAAACGCTATGGTTTTGGACACATGATTTTTTATTTGTTTATTTTTTTTCTATATTGTGTTGTGAATGGGTTTTATGTGTTGATAGAGTTATAAAAATTACTAAATTAAGTAATTTTCGTCATATGCTTTTAATAGCCTAAATGTATTAAACAACCTTTATGCTTTGAACACAAGCTCTGCAGTGTAAAGCCCGACATGCATCACTACGGATTATTACTATGTACTGTATATACAACATGTTTATTACACTTTATCACAATCTTTTTTTTTTACCAGCTTTAGGACTGATTATTTGTGTTAATATTGGTGCTGCAAGTACGAAATAACAACTGGAACAGAATTTAAAGTGTTCTCTGTCTGAATACTGTATGTTAGCTACAACTTTCCAGAGCTGGAGCCAGGCGTAACCCTTTCATGCCTGTGCCAAATGTAAAGACAGAGGATAAAATCTCGCAAGATCCTTTTTCCCATGCGCCCACAGTCTCGTCCCTTCCCTATAATCTATATATAGATTTTCACAGCTATATTTTAGACCACCCAGCCATTCCTTGTTTTAAAGGGGACAAAGTCCATTTTAATAAGCTTTTAGCATTGTTATACTGGTGTTCCCTAATACAAAAAGTTGTATTTTGATTGAATCACTATGCTTGACTAATCCTGTATTGTATAGCTTCTGAAGTTTGAATGCTCAGAAAATTTCGGTTTTCACCTTCTCTCTGTACCTGCCCACTTATATACTGTGTTTATGAAAAAAACAAGCAAACATGCAAAAAATTTAGTAATGCATGTAAGACTCACCAATGCTGTGTTTCCCTTTTTTTTTTTTTAATCCACTGCTTGCTAGATAGAAATGCAACTGTGAAGAGGCGGGGTTAATCACTTTTTACATCTTTAAAAGAAAATAAATGGTCCCATTTCTATGACTTAGCTGTTTTAGATCAATGTTGTTGTTTACAATAAGCAAAACATAAATTAATGATCTATATGTGTAATAGTTTAATACGAAGCACTAGACTAAACAAAATAGTTATTGATATAAATATTGAAAACTGAGTCGTTCTTGTGTTCTTTGGCCCTGTTAATATAGATTTTGTATGAATGAGCTTTTATCCCTAAACTAGATGCACAGTTTGTCCATTATGAGCCAGAGCTGCATTTGATTATTTAGTCTAGTGGTGTTTAATCGCTTTTCATTTACCTCCCTTGAACTGCTACTGCCACGTTCATTTTCTGCCTAATCCAATTCAGTTTCCATTATTAGATACCAACATTTAACAGCAACAACCAATAGAAATACATAATAATATGCTGACTTGATAGCTGGGGGTATAAATAGCATTTCAAGTACACAGTTAAATCAGTGCAATGAGCGACGGTCTGCTGCAGATACAGAGCCCAAATTTAAAACCCATCAGTGCTTATTGGATTTACAAATTGTCAAAACTTCATGAAATGGGAATAGTGTTTTGTAAGATGGTGCTGATATAGTAATAGAAAGTCAGTTGAATATTCTGAAGGAAACAATTTGGAGTGGTCAGTACTCGCATTTACACATGAAAGAAGTGCTAAATACATATTACTCAAAGACAATAGTTATGCTAGACAAGTCCCGTCCTTGTGGTTTGTTTGTGTGGGGACACTTGCTGCCGTTAGCCATGTGTGTGTGTGTGTGTGTGTGTGTGTGTGTGTGTGTGTGCCATGGCCTACAGCTCATAGAGAGAGATCTAAAAGTGTGTGAGCTCTGAAGCACATGATACGGCAGTGGGGTATTCATCTGCATTCAGATGCTGTATTCTGTGATTGGCAGAGCAGAGCTATGATTACATGCTGGAGAGTGTTCAGTGTATAAAGTCTTAATGATAAGGTACACGGTGCAAAACGCACAAAAACGGCTGATATTCATAGAGCATTTGGTGTAAATCCATCATTATAGCAGATACATCTGTTTTGTAGAACCAGTCCAAGACATCTGTATTTGTCCTTGTTTTTAACATTAAAGTAGGACTCTAGCTTTACAAGTACATCAATCAAATTGAGCTGTTGCAGAATGACAGCCACTGTTTTTCCAGTCTTCCCCATGGCAGCTGTGGCAAAGCAAAGCGCTTTAAAGTTACATAGCCAAGTTCTCAAGCCTTTTCAGTATGAGTGATACAGTATATATGTATAGTATGGTCATATTTTTATGTGACCAGAGATAGGGCCATGCCACAGAGCAGGACCCAAGCGGTTGGGGTGAGATGGTGGGGGAGGTATGATTGACAGTTGTCAGTAATGAGCAGTGACAAATGCATGAGAGCATGGAAGACTACAGTACAGTATGTGGGGACCATCAAGACCTTGAGACAAGAAGTTCAGAACACAAGTAATGGATGTACAAGTGGTCACAGCTCAACATCAAGCTCTCTGCATATTTTAATAGATTCTTTTTTTCAGACCAAGGTTTAGTTTATTTTCATACCTGACATTTTGTACTGTTCACTAGCGTTCTTCCTCAGAGTGGTCACATGATGTTGCAGTGACGTGTCCGGTCAGCTGATTTAAACAGGTTTCGGTTGTCCCCCCTCTCTCCCAACGAGCATCGTCGGTGGATTAAGGAGGGAATCAAAATATGGAAACATGCCCACAGGACTTTAAACCAGGACAAGGGGGGGCTTTTTTACTCTCACACCCCTGGAATACTGTCCTGAAGAAGTGGGACTGCAGACGGCGTGGTCATTCTACCTCCACCGGTAGGAAGATGGTGCCAAAACCTGTTTAAATCAGCTGATTGGACATGTCACAGCAACATAACGAGCGCTAGTGAGCCGTCCAAACTGTCACGTATGAAAACAAACTACACCTTGGTCTGGAAAAAGAATCTATTAAAAACTATTAAACCTAACTAACCCGTCTCTCTTGTGTCGTCCCATATTCTTACCTTCACTTTGGTCTGGAAAAAAAAATCTATTAAAATAAATTAACGGAACACCAAATGAACCTCACTGGACGAAGCTCTCTGCATGTTCTTTTCTGTATTAGTTCTCTCTGGTTCTGTGCATATAGTCCAGAGGAATCCATGGGGTGAAACGCCTGACAATTACCCTCATAGTGAATAGTTTTAAATTTTAAAATCATTTATAATATAAAAATGGGGTCACTCTACTGTTTTATCTGAGAGCATTTGTGTGTGTTATTATATACTTCTATTGTTATCAGGAAATTGCTCATGTCCTGTTGTCATTGTGTCTTTCCTTATTTCCTTTATCTCATCAGTGACCTCTACAGTCACCTTTCACACCAGTCCCATCATGCCTTAGGACTACACACACATACACATACCCCATACCCCATACCCCATACACACACACACACACACACACACACACACACATATAAAAGGCACACACACACGCACATACGTCATAACTGCCCTGAGGCTACCTTCCTCCTCAGCCTATCTCTCCCTCTTATTCGGCCTCCTGTGTTCCTTTGCGTTTCAAAAATTCCCCTCTTTCATGTCAACTCGAGCACATAATGAACAATTCTCGCTGCCAGGAGGGGGACTGCTGGGCTTGGATGTACCTTGTTGTGTACATGCATGCTACAAATCTATATAATAATACATGCATGAAGGAAAACATGAAAGCAGACTAGCTCCTCGCATTTCTCCACCAATAGTCAAAGTGAATTGCTATGTGCATTTTCCCTTTCACGTTAGCGCATCACGTGAACATTGCGGTAATGTTTTGAAGCGCTTTAACTTCAAAGGGGCTTGTTGTAGTACTGATTGCTTGTGTATTCCCATATGATGAAGCAGACTTCTCAAGCCTTTGATAAATGCACTCCAGTGCACACATATGGAGACTAAAACCTTGTGGTGGAGTGGCCTCATCTCTACAGTCTATGACCACTTGCTTTCATCATCTGTTTTTTCTACCCCTCTCAGCCCATATTTGGCTTTCTATTGTAACCTTATCTCTTCTCTCTCTCTCTCTCTCTTTCTCTCTCTCTCTCACTCTTTCTCTCACTCTCTCTCACTCTTTCTCTCACTCTCTTCGCTATCTTTCCCTCTCTCACTTTCTTTCTCTCTCTTTCTCTCACTCTCTCACTCTCTCTCACTCTTTCTCTCACTCTCTCTCACTATCTTTCCCTCTCTCACTGTCTTTCTCTCTCTCTTTCTCTCCCTCTCTCACTCTCTTTCTCTCTGTCTCTCACTCTCCTCTCTCTCACACTCTCTTTTTCTCACTTTCTCTCTCCCATTCTCTTTCTCTCACTCTCTCACTCTCTTTCTCACTCTTTCTCTCTCTCTCTGTCTCTCTCTCTCTCTGTCTCTCTCTCTCTCTCTCTCTCTCTCTCTCTGTCTGCATTTGGTCAGTTTGTTTATACCCTTCAGCCCTTCCTCTTGTTAACTTCCCGTACCCTTCAGCCCTGGTCTTCTGCCTTTTGATAAGGACAGTGTCTGTTGCCAGTGGCTGGTGACTTTCGAGTGTAGTTGTCCTAATGCAGATGTCTAGGAACAACAAACATAAAACTACATCTCATTTACTTGTCGTTGGTAGTTCTAGTTAGTATTGTCAGAGGGAATGCTGTTTTGAATGGCCTAATAACATATTGTTAAAGCTCCACTGTTTAACTTTTCTAGTGGAGGGTCCACCAATATTCTCCATAGAGATGTTATTGCTTCGCAGGGAATGTTCCATGGTATGGCATTAAACTTAGCTAAATTCATGGAGACAAGCAGGTGATGCCTCCAGGCCAAGTTACAGATTAGCAAGTAATTGAATAAATGCAATATATAAGTTGAACGACATACATTCCAGGTAAAGCAATAGCATGTCCATGGAAACAAGCAGGTGGCGTATCCTCCACCAGAAAAGTTACATATTGCACCTTAAAGTTTGGCAACAGTCAACAGTGATACAGATCCAGTATTTCTAAGGACTCTTAAAGGGCCCATATTGCGTTATTTTCTGATCTATGTTATAATGTTGTTTCCTCATCACAAACAGTCCTGGAGTTGTGTTTTGTTTCATTTACACATGTTTAACACACAAACCCTGCATTTTAGTTCTTGAGTTCTTCTCTCAAACAGGAAACACTCTGTTCCACCTTGTGATGTCATGTGGTAATACAGGAAGTGCTCCACTATATTTTTTTAAGCTCCATAGACCTTCACTACAATCATTTGGATAATTTCAGCAATGGAATTTCCTATCTTTACTGAACAAAAAGGTCAAAAGTAGCTGTTAATTTCAAAACTAACACTTCATGACGTCACAAGGTGGAACAGAACATTTTGAGCTTTGGTGATGTAGACAGACTAATAATGCAGGAACACAACTCCAAGTATGTTTTTGAGGAGGTAACAACACTGTAAGATGACTTAAAGCTCAAAGAGTCAATTTTGTGTAATATAGGATCTTTAAGTAAAAGATCAAATAGTCATACAGATTGATTTGAGAATTGTCTTGCTCAAGGACACAAAACACCAGTATGAACAGGCACGAACAGGGATCGAGCGGGGTCGCCTCTCCACTTATCTGTCCTGTAACTTTTCCTGTTGACGTCACCTTGAAGATAGACAAGTTTAAAGTCATACTACGAAACATTCAAAGCAGCAACATCTCCGTGGAAACAAGTACAGCTAAGTTAAAACGGCCCTTGTGTTTCTATGATATGGGGAAAGTGTCTTTATTAAAATGCATGCCATGTTCTTGATTAGCTTTGTGAAACAATCAATGCAATACTGTGCATTGACGATACAATTATTTCAGTTCATTCCCAGTACTGATTGGTCCTGATTGGGGAGCGTGTCTGAAATCTAAAGAATATAGCTCCTTTAAGCTTCACGGGAGACAACAAACTGTTATTTTTGGACCTAACGCTTTTGGCAGGGCTCGTTTCGGAAACAGCTGGACAAGTTTACAAAGCTTGCTCTGCCACCCACAATACATCAGTAATATATATTTTGCTTTCTCATAACTATGCAGATGTTAATATTATAACCCGAGCGAACAAGACATCCAGTTTATTTGCTACGTCTACTTTGTGAGTGTACTGCAAAAATCTAACAGTTTGACAGTTTTTCTAGCTGTACAAAGTGTTAAATGAAACAACACATCAATCCAATTCCATGTTACTGCAAAATTCAAAACAAAATGGTGTTTAATCCGGCATCAGAAATAATAGTGTTTGGTTCTTTTTTCATAAACTCCCTTTCTCTGATTATTATGATTAATTAGGTTACTTTTGTGTTGTCTTTTGAAGCAGGCTGTTATAATGGTGTTGACACGTCTAAATCAGAGGAAATCAGCAGACAGCAGAGAGGGGCCGATGGACACGCAGAATAATGACTTGTGTGCTGCGTTTAATCAAGAAACTGCAGCTCAAGTCCTCACCTCTAATTGAGCAGGCCACTCTTCTCTGGCCCCATGTGACCCCCCAGTATAGACAAAAATACAAACAAAATGAACACATTAGTTATTCATGTGTGCAAGATGTGGGCAGAGACAGGGGGTAGGTGAAAACGGTAATTTCTGAACACTCAAACCTAGAATGCAGAACAATTACAGGAAAACAGGATTACTTAAACATGCATGGATCAATTGAAATATAATGATGCGTGAGCACTGTTCTAACATGGTTAAAAGTGCATCATGGTTGATTTTACATAATATATCCCCTTTATGGCTTATTTCCTGACTTACGTTTAGTCTATTTTGCTCTCCATTAGGCCTGTCACGATAACACATTCTGAAACGCGATATATTTCTGAAAAAAATATAGACGATAAACGATAATATTGAAACTAACTTATGCCGCTGACACGACAACCCAAAAGTAGAATTATCCCCCAAAAACTATTTTAAATGTACGATATGGTTAAAAATCTCAACCTCCAAAAAACAGCAGAACGAAACACTTTGGTTGTTAGTTTGTGTCTATAATGAGTCATAGAAGTTATTTATTACACCTTCTTCAGCTCAAATCTAGCTGTAGAACTGGAAAAATAACAAAAAGTTCCCAGCTGGTACAAAGAAAAAGTGCGCACGATAAATATTGACCCCCAAAAGTGATGGTTTGGTCTCACAGATACTGAATAAGTCGATATAGTAATTACGGTGACAAGCCTACTCTCCATGTTCCTATTTGTTATTCACATATAACTTAGATTTCAGTGTTTTTCCCCCACACTGCATGAAAAACTTATGTGTATGCCAGCTTTGTTTTAAAGTTGCAATAACATTAGCTGAGCCTGTAAGATGACAAGAAAGTGAGCCTTGCCTTTATGAT
>KN483964.1:98051-126805 GCA_000787095.1 Periophthalmodon schlosseri
GTAGAATGGCTAGCAGGTTAGCTATGTCCATTTATATATACAGTCTATGACTGAGACATATTAAGAGTTACAAACATATGAAACATGTGTATATTTAGTGTTACTGAGTGTTAGTAAAAATCTCATATTTCTTTTAATTGAAGGAATAATCGCTAAATTAACCAACTAAATACAAAATAAATACATTGAGGAGACAGACAGAGCATTAACAGGGCAAATAAGCACCCATAGACTGGAAAGTAATGAACGCCATATTAACCAGATGTAACTAATTTCAACTTTTCATGGTTTGGTGAATTGTATCAACCTGTATAAAGTATAGACTTGACATTTTGTTTATAAGCATCTTTTTGTCTTAACATTTTGCACTCCATTTTAGTTTTAACATAATCAAGTAAAAATATAAAGTTCTTGACAAACTCTGTGCTCAGTGACACCTGATCTCGTGGGGAGTCTGGATGATGTCAACATGAGCTGTAATCAGACCTGAATATCAGTACACCACAGAAGCTTTGCCCCATGCTTAATGCTTAATATTCATCAGCAAACTGTATTTTTTCATTGTGTTCCATTTATTGAATCCAACTCAAAAGATAACCTGCCAGTCTGGTTAATTCTATTGAAAGCCAAGTCAATCAATAGACCTGTAGATTAGATAGGGTCAGTCAGGTGCAGTGAACCTTTACACTCACATCCAATCATGGGACACTTACTTGACAGCTATAAGGAAACAAATACTTCAACATACTACTACTACTACAGGTTCTTAATTGTTGTTATATACAGTGTTTGCCGTATTGGCTCATACTGAGACTATACGGCGGCATAAACAGTTCATATTTGAGTAAAACATTCTGAGTGTATATATATTGGCTCAATTGATTAAAAACGCTGATTACAGATTAGTGTTGTCAGAATACGAAAATTTCAAACTCGATTTCGATACTGACTTGATTGACTCGATACTCGATACCAATTCTGATACCACGATGGTCATTTAAAAAAACTCTCTTTCTTTTGACAATAGAATGTGATTTTCAACATTATATCATAGTACTTTGTTTTATATTCCCATGTGTATAATATGTCTGTGTAATCCCTCAGTCGTCCAGTAGGTTCCATAGTGTCCATGGGCGTGTACTAGTCTAGGTGTCTTATACTTGTTTTGATACAGCTCAAGATCATAAAGCTATTCAGGAAAGGTTCATTTCTGTCCTGTGAATGTAGCTTTTTAAGTACTGATACTGATCTAGTTTTGATTCTAGTTTTAGTGTCTGATTTTCAATACTTTTGACAACTCTCTTACAGATTAAACATACTTATGTGTTTATGACAATACAGGCATTTGTCTCATTACTAACGTTTTTAGACTACCATAGTGTCTTATGGGAAACAGTGTATTACCATTACCAACTAAAATGCAGGAACTAGTACAACGCACACATACAGGCCAATTAAAATAAAAGCTACTATGTATTTAAGTATAACATTAAATAACTTAACATTTCAAATTTAAAAAGTAACCAGAACATTCCAGCACTCCCTGTTGTCATTTCTAAATGGCGGTGCTCCCTGACCTCTTCCCACTGTTCGGCCCCCTGCCCCTGCCCCACTATAAATTTCATGACAGCTATTAATAATGAATGCGTGTGAGTGTGTAAAATGCCAGTCCTTTGCATATCACGATGAACTGTCCCTTTTAGACCGCTAATGTTGACAGATAACTGGAAGCATAAGGCAGCTGAACACACTATTAACCTCTGAAATGTCATTGTTGTGTATCTTCAATGTATATGTGTGTGTTGTGTGTGTGTGCGCGCGTGTGTGTTTCTGTCTATAAATGTTATTAGAGGCATTGTGGGCCGCTATTAACCTTCATTGACCTCCATTATATTCCAGTCGTGTAGTTTTTCCCCCTTCAAATGTCGTCACATATCAGACACACAGACATTTGAAGGTAAAGAACTGTACGGGGTCGTGTTTTTGTTTTTCAAGTGATTCTAAATGATAGTGAATAATCAATTGATTTAGCTTGGGTTATTCAAGGAGACAGAGCTGAAAAGGCGTGTGTTCTACTTAAACTCAGAATTTTCCATGGCTAACTTTGAGCCAAAGCAGTAATAGGTGTGAAGGATATAGAATAGTGCTGATTTCAAGCTTATGTCTGGTGTTTGCTAAATGTTAACTTTTAGAATGGCAACACTTGTTTCATTGGAGAAATGAATGTTCAGAAAATAATGAGTACAATATTCAACCTGTATGTAAAACTGTAGAATTAAAGCTGTACTATGTAACTTTTCTGGATGGGGAGGTCTGTCACATGCTTGTTTCCATGGAGATTATTACTTTGCTCTACAGTAATGCATTGAACTTATCTTGATCTGACCTGTAATTTGGTCTAGTGTTGCGTAGTGGAGATAAATAGGTTTAAGCCTGATTGGAACTATCCAGGCAAGTCAATGATATCTCCATGGAGAAAAACAGGTGGAAAAGTTACATAGTGCACCTTTAAAAAACATTAAAACATTAATGTAATCTAATTTGTTCCTAGCTCTCACAAACCATTTGGCACATAGCTGGAGTTCACATGTCTGCAGGAGAGGACACAGCCAACATGCTAAAATGTATTTAGCAACATATTAGTATCTTTATCCCAGTTTTGCAATCAATAAAATGTTTTACAATTAAAAACAATGGGTAGCATATGTGAATTTGTCATAAAGTGCTGCTTTTATAATCTAATCTATTGAGTAAAAAGCTAGTGTGATTATTTAGAAAAAAAAAAAAAAAAGAAATAGCTCTCATTTAGAAGGATAACACTTCCCATGTCCTTACTACACAAACACTGGTATGGACAAGTGCGTGTGCTGGGGCTGTGAGTCCACCAGTGGGTCCATGGAGGGGAGCGCCAGCATGCTCTGTCTAATTGGCTGCATAACTACAGTTCATTTTACACACACTCTGTGCCCTGGGCGAGCTCTTGTCTTTTGTCACTGTTAAAGAAGACCTATTATGCTTTTGTGTTCTATATAGTTATAATTTATAACAATCCATGCATCATTATGTTATTATTTACACATTTTAAATTGCAATATTCATCTAAAATGACTTAAACAAAACAAAGTCCTCTGACTTCTGCGTTAGAAAACTGTGGTTCCCAATGGGAGCTGACGTCGCCATAAATGTCATCACAACAAAGGACTGTGGAGCTGTCGGCTCCTCCTATGGATAGATCACACTAGCGAGAAGCAAATTTTTAAAATTTGTACCAAAATGACTATGCAACACTGGTAAATCCAACGTGTATCATTGGTTAAGAAAATTAAATTGGAGAAGGAAGTAAGTACGTCACAGTGGGCGTATGCCGGTAGCAGTGAAAATGAGGATTGATATGGCGTCTTGAAAATAAGCAATTAAAGATTGCTCGAAAAAGCACAAATCACTCCACATAAAACTGTGAGAGGGTAAATGAGAAGGGGAAACGACTGTAACATGGTTAAAAGCTCTGAAAAGTCAATTTTACATAATAGATCTGCTTTAATGAATAGTACAGTGTTCGGGAGATAAAACTAAACTGGCCTCATTAATTCACATTTGCGTGCTCACTTCTGCTTCTTGTGTGTGCGCTTGTCTGGGGAAAAAAAGCAGAAGAGAAAAGTCTACACAGGTTGCCGAACTGCCTAATTACCTTGCCATGGAAAATCATGTCGGCACGGTGAGGGGCACGGGATTAAATGTCAGTGAGTCTGTAATCAGAATGTGTTTGAGTGTGCTGGGTGTGTTTGTGTGTATACCGCTAGTCGCTATCAATACCAGTAGCACTGCGGTTTATGTCCTTTGGTCTCTCCTGGTGGTCATATAACTTAACAGTTCAATGGAAGGGTGTGAGTGCGTTTGATTTGTGCACGGTTATGGCCCTCTTTATCATCTGCAGTGTTTTGATTAAAGCAGTGGTCCCCGCTCCTCTGTCCATCTAACTTCATGATGGTTTTTACTCTACAGTTGAAGTGTTTACCTGCTATTTCCACCTCTTCCAGATCAGCCTGCCTTGCAATTTTTGTCTGAGAAAGTAAGAAATTTACTGCAAACATGAAGAACTTTTGAACAATTTTGTGACACATAGGCCTGTCACGATTATTCAATTCAATTTATTTTTGTAAAGCCCAAAAAGCAGTTGCCTTTTAGGGCTGAACAAGATAATTGATTAAACCAACAGAGAGTTGCAAAATCATCAATGAAACAGGCATTGGTCAATAACAGACAAGCAGATTAATCAACAGAAAACAAGCAAATGGATAACTGTCCCAGAGTGCCCCCTGTCCTTAGACTAAAAAAAAAACCCAGTGAGAAAAAGAAAAACCTCAAGGAAAATCACAGTGAAGGAGAGATCCCCTCCCATGGACGGGCAGGCTGCAGATGTGTCCAGGACTAACATATTTTGAAGTTCAATATATTATAGACATACATATAGATGATAAACGATAATATTGAAACCAATTTATGCCAGATTCAAACCACAAAAACTATTCGAAATGTACAATATTGTTAAAACATCATGAGCTGCAATAGATTAACAGCTGGAAGAAACATTTTAGTACTTTTTAGTACTTCAGTTTGTAATGAGTCATAGAAATTATTTTTTCAACCTTACGGCTTAAATCTTATCATATAGTCAAAAAATAACCAAAAATGTTCAACATATTATTCCAACTTTCATATATTGAATGAGAAGTCAGTGTAGTAGCTATAGTGACAGGCCTGATGACACATGCATCTAGCTGTTGAATTTGTTGCCAGAAAATGTCACGCAGATGTAAAATCAAAATGAAATGCTGATTTATATGTTTTTAATTATAATTATTTTAAGCAATAATAGTGGCAATTGATAAGTTTTATGCCATGCTGTGGAATATTATAGAAGAACATTTCCATGGAGACAAGCAGATGTAGGCCCTCCTCCAGGCCACATAACAGTCAGGTTTGCGGAGATGCAAGCCCGGTCACAGTAAGGATGCATTTTTTCAGTGCAATGAAAACATAAAAAAAGACAGGTTTCTTTTGGCTAGAAAGTTCCGCAGTGGGGCTGTAACGTATTGTCTTTGTTGCAGTCACATGGATCTTTTAGACAACCATTGTGGAGACTTAAGAGCTGAGCTACGCCATGTTATGGTTTTGTTTAGTAAAGCCAACACACATCCCTGAACCCAAGCCTCTTTCTTGTTTTGCATGGCTGCTTTTGTAAGTCCCTACTTTTTAAAACTTAACAATCTTTACTTAATTTTTCAGCAACTTTCCTCCACACAGTATATGTTTAAAGTACTACCCTGCCAGATGAAGCCGTCTGATGTAGTGGTGTTGATTGGCGCACATCAGAGCCTCAGGTCCCCTCTGGACACATGTATTGCTTTGGCTCGTTTTGTGTTGTTTTCTTATGTGTCTGTGTGTTTGGGTTTACATAGGTGAGTGTGCTGTGACAAGCTTTGGTCGCTTATCTGCAGTGGCTCACAGGAATTGAACTAACAGAGACGCTGACCACTGCCACATTGTTTATACACACACACACACACGCACACACCTTGCTTTTCCTCTCCAGGGCCATTCAGTGTAATGAGAGGAAGCCCATGATTTACTGTACGTGCTGTGTAATACTAATATGTTGTAATATGGTGTGTTGTGAGGTCCAGGCAGTGTAGAAGAGCCTTTAAAGAAGTGCCTTTGGTCCTTTTCCAATTATTCTCAGGATTCTATATATTTGCACTAACACACAGGACCAGACTATTACTATATGTAGATGGCTACCTGTGATAATGGTAGGAGATTGGTTCAAGTTACATCCATGAGAGACACTATAGTAAAAAATGTATGTTAAAATTGCATGTTGTTGCCTTATGAATACAACATAATGCATTAAACAGTCATCCTTTGCATCATGTCAAATGTTTCTGTAAATGTGACTAAATCAACATTTGAATGATCATGTTTTCTTCATATCTAAGGACACAAATATATGCCTTTGGCACTGCTATGGGAAGAAGAGTTTGTATATTATGTATATTACTGAAAGTCCCGAGGTATTGTAGAGCGAGTGAACTGTTTGTAAACTGTGGTGTAAGATCTGTATCTGTTAATTTCTGTGTAAAGCCTTGAATCTGTTGAACAGATCTAAGCTTGAAGATGTGATCAAACAAGGTGATCCTGCCTGTATGCTTAGCAATGTACAATGCATTTTACATGCATTATTTTTGTATTATTGATTTTATATATATATATAGATATATATACACACACACACACACACACACACACACACACACACACATATATATATATAAATGTATGTTTACAAGTATACTATGTATGTAGACCTGACAGCTTCACGTGCATACATGTGTACAGCCCATGCATGAAATTGGCTTAAGGTCAAAGTTAATGTGTGAAGACAAACAGTTAACAGCTTAGAGCGAGATTATATAGACGTGTTTTGTTTAATGTTTGGACATAAATATGTAATGTCTGATTTGATGAGAGCATTACATACATTTAACACACATGTGTTACTACAGTGAAGTTTTATATAACTCTTGCAGGCCTATGCTTTGTACAGTATGTCCATGTTATGACCGGATTGCCACATATTGACCTGTAAAACATGCCCTGTGGGGTGGGCCCATGTGACCTTTAGTGACTCATTTTCCAACAAGTGACGTCAACTTACAGCACGCATATAACTCTCTTTAAGTTTGAGTCATCTTCCCAACCAGTAGCATTTTACATTTAATATAGCAAGCCGTAAGCGAAACATTCAAGCCAGGGGAAGTACTACAACCACCACAAATATACTGCGAAACTGAAAATCTTTACAATCAAGTACAGTGAAGTGAATAGTTTTGCGTCTATTTGCTATCACACAGGGCACTTATGAAGTTTACCATTATGTGGTTGGTGTAAGTGGACCTCTCAAAAGCTAAATTTATAATGATATATTACTATAAATCCCATAATAAGCTTTCAGACGACATGCAATAATGACATAATGACAGGATGTGTTGTAATGCTTGGACAAATGTGCTGTGTTTTGAATGACTTTGAATGATTTTTTGGCAAGCAGATTGTGTCCGTTCTATCATTATTGCTGGACAACTGCCCTTAACTGTTTGGGATGGGGTGGGGGGGTTCATTCTTATTAGAGGGAACTCCATGTGAGACTTCTTGCCCCGGGCCACCAAATTTCTGTGAACGGGCCTGCCTAATAAGATTATGTAATAGCCTAGATTACTCAGTCCTTTTGTACACTTTTGTCAGTTTGTGTATTATGGGCTAAATGAAATGGCAATGGTGGCAGTAACATTGGAGGAATGATTTGCTTTTTAATAAATGTAGTTAGTTGAAAGATTCTCTAGAAAAAAAAAAAAAGCTACGCCAAATTAAAAAAAGTAAAAACAGAAAAAAATTCTACATCACCCTAATTATTAAAAAAGCAGAAGACAGAGGATAAAAATGATCAAGAAATGTGGATGTGGCAACTTCCTGGTTCTTTATCATTGTGAGGTAGGTTTACCAATGCTCTAAGCAAAGTCTATTTCTAAATTTAAAGTCTGCCCCTGTTGGAAAAAATATAGCCCTATATATTTTGTGGACATAATGTAAAGATAGTGCAGTGCTGACACAACTTCACCTTCAAGTTTGGTAAGCTGTTTTCATTTCCACATAGTCAGGTGGATGAAGTGGGAGAGGTGACAGGAGGTAGAAAAGCACTGGCTGATAGAATGACAGAAGGTGGCTTTAAGAGTGAATTTGGGGAAACTTTTTTTTATCTGACTCTAGACACGGAGTGTCTCAAAGTATAGCCCAATGCATTATTCGGAAACATAGCAGGCCATTTCCAAACTCATTTCACCAGTCACAACTTCACAGCTCTGTCCGGAAAGTGACAGCTAAATCATTTCCTCTTCGGCGTTCTTACTCTGAAGGCTCATTCCAGGAAGAAACCAAAAACACTTTGTTCTGAGGTGTCACAATGCAAGCCAATAACTGCCCTCGCCAACCACTTCAATTAGGTAACCAGTCAGAGAGAGTATTTTGGCTGCTGTTACATGTGGTAAAGCTGACTAAATTAAATGGGCGTTGGTCTGATTATTGGCCCAAAATGGCATATGACATCATATTTCGGTAATGGGGGGGATTTAAAATGTCCAGAAGACATCCAGGGGTGGAGTTCTTTAATAATTTACTCAAGTGGTTTGGTTTGTTTGATTTGGTCGTAGCTGGGCAGTACCATATGCACCCAGTAGATGGTGCTGTACGCCCGCTGTCAGCTTTGCACTAAACACGTGGCCATCTTGTGAAAAGCGTGGTCCCTACAGAGGTAAGGCACATGGTGAAAATCTGGGTTGATTATTTCTGAATCGTGTCAATAAATGCATATTTCTGATCTTTAGAGATAAAATATATCTCAAGAGGCTATGGTAAAGAAAATATGTCAAGTTTTGGATCGTTCTTCTCCAGCGGTGAGTGACTGCATGCTATTGGCGTATGCTATGCTAATTTTAGTGGACTAATTGGGCTTTGATTTTATACTGTGAGACTTGGAATTTGTAATCTACAATGTAAATAAAAAGAAATGATTCAGGTAACTGTGTCACTATATGTACAAATCACAGAATTTTTACAGAAATAGATTTTGAAAGGTTTAACCTTAATATTTTAATTGACCTTATTCGCCCCGCCCACTTTTGCCTCTAAAAGCTCCAAAACGGGCTTTTTGTGGCGGCTCTTCTGGTTAAGAGGGAATCCCATTTTTTTCAATGGCAAATTCGGGAAAAGTTTACCTCAAAATATGACAAAGTATAAAATATTCTATGTTCATGTGCGCCAACAAGTCAACACCTCTGGGGGGCTTTAAAACGGCTCTATAGTCCGAACAGAACTTATTTGCAGTCAAAATCGCCAGCCCCATACAAAATAATAAAACCAAAATGACGATGGCGGCGCCCACGGCGACTTCTGGAATAAGGTGAATAGATCCTTGGGTTTAACACCGTCATGTGCTTTGCTAGAGCCATGTGACTGGTAAATGTCATCCTGACACGTGACAAAACGCCACTTATGCTCCAAGGCCATGGTTTATAAAGTATCAGAACAACATTACGTTGTGCAAAATAGTGACATTTAAAAAAAATAAATGTGAAAATTGTTTTATTACAGTGAGTTATGCCTAAAATGCTAATCAGTGATTAGTATTTATGATTAGCTTACAAATCAAACATAATACACTACAGGAAATATTCTAGCAAATGAAACATAGTTTAGAAGTGTCTGAAACTTTCCGACTTTGTTATAGTAATTCACTAAGATTCACAATTGATTGAATTGCTGCCCAGCATGACATCAGTAACTTGTGCTTGCAATGCAATTTTTCTTTGCAAAAGAAGCTACTTGGATCCATCCTATCTCCAGGATGACCTTTACTTTTCATTATATTTTAGTTAATTATCTTGGTTTCAAAATAGGATTGCAAACTTTTGCTGTTTTTACAAACTCTCCCCTGCGCTAAAGCTCAATCTTGAATGCCTTCTCTTTTTAAAAATCACTTCTGCAGTACATCAGAACCGGCTTTCAGATCCAATCTTCTTTCTTCAACACACAGTTTGCTCTAATTAAGACTATACTCATTTTTTGCTTTTTTGCCAAGACACTTTTAAAACCCAAATCCAGTTTTTGTACACAAAGTTAAGCAGAAGACATTGAGTGAGAACAAATGTGACAGGCAGAATTCAAGGGGACTCGAGAGCTCGTGTAGCTTGATTTGTGACGGGAGTAAAGTTTTGGAGCGTGCTAAGCCGTAACTCGGCTTGTTTTGAACCTGCCTGATTTGAGGGAGCAGCGGGGAGCCTGTTCCTTGTAGAAAAAGTAACATATCCTCAGATTTTGGCAGCTGAATCCTTACTAGCAAATCAAAGCGAAAAATAGTGACTGAATTTGAATGTTCCCTCAGATGTGACTACTTTGTTTCCTTGGAGCTTGCCGTGTTGCAGTGATCTTCACACGCGCACCATGCCACTTCTCACAAACAGATGCAGAGGGAGAGCGTATGCAGGTGTTAGTTAAGACATGTCATCTGGTATTACCTGCCTGGTATATGCAGTTTGACATGTCAACTTTTTTGCTTATAATTCTATTGCTGTTCAAAATGTTCAGGGTAATTACTCATGAACTACACCAAATGTAGTTGGTTTCATTGATGAATTGCATAAGTAACATGTAAATCTTAGTTTAAGTGTGGGTACGTAACCTGCACTCTTGAGTTTGATAAAATATCAAATCAGAACTGAAGGGCTGCCAGTGTCTTAACATGCAAATGTGAGAATATTCCCAATATATGGACATGTCACATTTGAAAGCTCAGAATTCACTGACTGAACAAGATATACATCTTTTCAAAGCCCAAATGATCAATTATTGACAACTGACAATTGCACTTCTCAACCATGAGAGGGAGCAAACGTTATATATCATTACCAACATAAGTAATCATTTCATTTTAACTGCGTTTAATTTGAGTGAATTCCACAGTA
This sequence comes from Periophthalmodon schlosseri, assembly GCA_000787095.1. Classification (NCBI taxonomy): domain Eukaryota; kingdom Metazoa; phylum Chordata; class Actinopteri; order Gobiiformes; family Gobiidae; genus Periophthalmodon; species Periophthalmodon schlosseri. The sequence goes on from KN483964.1 coordinate 108,626, forward strand.
TTTGTGTGTCTAATGTGTATTCATTAGGTTTGGAGACTAGATCAGGAACACTTCAAAATGTATTACATTTTTACCCTATAGCTTTCTTCAACTTTTATTAATGAAAAACAGAAAATGTATAGATAAGTCATATTGAGGCTTACTTAGTACCAGTGTTATTGAGCGATAAGCCCAAACGTGAGGCCGACAGATGTGCCCACTCTTGTACTGGGAATGAAACAGAAGATTGGACAGGCCTGTTTTTCAACGGGTTGTTTTGTCCATGTTACCACGGCGACGGCAGGTTTTCCAAAGCGCCCTTTTTCATGCCTTTTGATGAGGGGCTGTGATAACGGAGATGAAGGTGTTAGCATGTTCGCGCGTGTGTTTTTTTTTTCTGGACTGAGAAGTAGTATTTTTTTTGTCTCTCCCTCACCTGCGCTGTTGCGTGATACGTGGGTGCTCTGACCTTTGTGGTTGATATTATTTGCCTCACTACCTCCTTGTAGTATGTGCATAATCCCTGTCGCGCAAAATATAGGCCCAAGAAGTTGATAATGGTAACGCTCCCCATGTGGTGGTACCTATATATCTAGTGATTATTGTGTGTTATTCGGATTTAAGCTCTAGTATGTCATCTTCATTGTTTATATTGTGTTTTTTTTTTTTATATATAGGTGTGAAAGTGGGTGCTGAGATGGTGGGAAAGTGTATTGAGAGGGTCAAAAGACAGCATTCTAGTGGAAACTGCATTAATGGAAAATAGAATTGGCACCTATGCACGTCTTTGAGGGTGAGGACAAAAGGAGCAGAGAAGAAGATGACAGGTGAGGAAAATGATTTCAGATTGGGTAGACAGGCGCACACCTCCCCATGTATGTGTGCCTGTGTGTGTGTATGTGTGTGTGTGCACGTGCGCATGAGGGAGAGAGTGTATAGATACTCAGTGCAATCTTACGCTAAAAAGACTTTGTCAAATTCAATTATAATCAGCCCAGGGAAAAATGCCTTGAACGTAGAGAGAATTCTATGAACATGGATGAGCCTATATGATGAGATTAGTGTAGACTAGACAGCCATTTTGTGTGACCATATAGTTGGAGATTTAAATGTATACAGTGTTAGTTGTAATTTGGCTGTCGTTTAAAAGGAGATTTAGATGTGATTGAGTCAGTTTGTTACACAGTAGCTGAGTAGTAATACTAGTAATAGACAGGTAGAAGTAGTAGATATAAGCAAACAATACACCAGAATAAGACCCCCTATAAGCCCTATCAGTGGCTTTTCACACCAAGCACCAAGATTCAGCTTTCCGAGTACCACCAGGTCTAAATCAAGTACAAAAGACTATTCCCGGTCTAATCTAGAGCTAAACCAAGTCTAAAAGTGGGCTACACTATTTCCACTGTATTTCTAACAAGAAATTATAAGGAGGATAAAAAGTGGATAAAATGAACTCTAAATGAGGCAAAACCACAAACTGAAGAGCTGTCCAAGTACCACCTGAAGAAACGTGCATACTAGTAGTACACATGACATACTGCAGTTTGAGAAACACTGGTCTAGATTATTTCAAATGCTTCTTTTTCATCTGACGTCGATTTAGTTTAGGTTCAGTTCAGGTTTATTCTTAGTCTAGTTATGATTCAGGCTTTGCTTATCCGTACACTAAACTAAAGTTCGCCTCGATGATTAGGGACCTTTGTTTGCTCCTGTCTTGTGGATGTACTGTAATTGGTCTGGTTCACTTTTGTACTTGTTCTGCAGTAACACCCTGGGCCTTGGGGGTTGTGGGCTGTATTCACTGCAGAGACACAACAAGTCTCACAACAAACTGCACCGAGACCCGAGACACCGAGTTGACTTGTTTGGTCTGCAGTACAGTTAGACAGTGATATACCATCTGCACCGTCCATTACTTTTCAACAGATTAACCTAGAAAATGCCTTTAAGGACCATAGTTTATGGTTCTAGTTTTTGGGCTGTATTGAATGAGCTGTGTTCTTGTTCTAATATTATGTAATCCAACTTTTTGGGTAGTACAGAAATAAAACATCTGTAATTGAATAGATGATATATGCGTTTAAAGCCATACCACCGAACATATACATAGATATTGTTCATTTTTTTGTCATACTTACAAACCAGTCCTTTAGCCTCCATGTATTCTTGAGTTTTTGTCTAACACTTGGTTCCATTCCAAGTAGCATTACTATTGAAAAGCCAAGCAAATACCAAAAGGCATTCAAGTTCAGTATACAACAGCGGGTAATGTGTTTTGTGAAGCTAACAGTAACAATTGTCTAGACCATGAATAAAATAATTCCAGCAAATAACCTGTGCCATTTTGAGTTCAACACAACAATTCTTATATATTTAATGCCAACATAGTGGAGTGGCCCCTCCAGTTTTACACCCTTGTGATGGATCCCCTCTTGTCCTTTCTTGTTTTCTCTTCTTTTTTTTTTCCTATTTGCAGTTATTTGTGAACAAGCTTGCCTTTTAATCCCTGTCCTCTTGCCTTTGAAATGGAAACAATAAGCTCATTGGTATTCCTTATAGACAGACATGTGTAGCTATGAGTGTGCACAGGAGAGAGGGCACTTTGAAGTCATGGTTGAGGAGATGGAGAGAGAAAGGGAGTGAGTGAGGAGGGTCTAATTGAAAGTGTGCAGATGAAGAGGGAAAGTCGCGTGTTCACTCGCTGCCTAAAATGACAGCTCTATCACCTCCTCCCACCCGAGAATAACAAGCAAAGCGTCTGGTAAAAATTGGCTTAGTTTTTGGGCTGCCGGTGTCATGTAAGACAGTTGCCTGACAATGCTTCAGTTAAATTTTTCAATGAATATTCTAACTCAGGTCAGACTCACTTGCTATTTAATTCTTGTAATTGTTGAGTACATTTGGAAGTAAACCATAATTACTTACTTATTTACTTATCTTTCACAGAAGTAGCCTAGTAGTGGTAATATTTGTATTTGCAGGAGCAGTAGTTTTTGAAATTAGAGTAATCATAGCAACAGCATAATTACGTATTAGTATTAGTAGTAGTAGTAGTAGTAGTCGTTAAAGCAAATTTATTTGAAAGGAGCAACAGAAGATAGTTATGTTAGTTGGTTATAGTAAAAAGTAAAATGGTAAGACTGTAGTGGTAATAGTGGTGGTTGTAGTACTGTTCTTCTTTCAGTATTACTAACAGTTGTAATAGCTGTAGTATGTAACCAGATAATATTTTTGCCCAAAAACCATGTCTGTTGATATTGACTAATTGATTGCAACTCCCTTAATGAGTTGCAGTTTATGGTTGCGTACACTTGGGGGCACTCTGACAGCAGCACTGATAACTTTGACATGGCACACAGCACTAAGTGAGACTTGAGTGGAGGACAAGAGAGAGTGAGATGTCAAAATGAAAACGGCTGAAGGAAAAGGGAAGGATGAGGTTATTAGGAGCGCGCCGGGGAGGAGAGCAGGAGGTCAAATGTGCACAGGACAGTGGCGGGTTTGATCAAAAGTGTGTGTGTGTGTGTGTGTGTGTGTGTGTGTGTGTGTGTGTGTGTGTGTGTGTGTGTGTGTGTGTGTGTTTGCGCTTGCGTGTGTGTGTGTGTGTGTGTGTGTGTGTGTGTGTGTGTGTGCGTGTGCTTGCGTGTGTGTGTACACTGCAAAAACAAAAAGACAAGGATAATCTACATTAGTCAAACATTACTTGAATTCAGTAGTAGTTTTGACTAGTATATGTAAGATAGATGTTTAATGCCTAACTGTGGAACATTTCAGGCAAAGCAACAAGCAGATGGTGGACCCTCTATCAGTAAGGTTACATAGTGCACATTTAAATATGAGAAAAAAAAATATATATAGACAAAAACATTGACCAAAAAATACCAAGTCCAATAATCTAGGCCTACAAACTAATTATATCAAATTATACTAGTCAAAACTACTCAAACCAAGACACAATTCAAGTCATTTTAGTCATGTACATGTTCTCTTTTTGCAGTGTAGATCTTGCTAGTTAAATGAGTGCACGTTCTAGCAAATTGTGGGGCTGCTTGTAATTGCAGATGTGTATTCAGGTCGAGAAGGTGACCTGTTGACTTGCGCACTTCTCCAATAGGACTTGCTCCATTTCTGTCGGCCTCAGACTAATGAACTGGCCATCCTCGAACCCGCGGCTCGAAACGCTCCCGTCTGTAGCCGAGGGTTGTCACAGAGAGCTCCAGAACAGTCAGGCTACGTGTCAAATTACCACTTCAAATTGGTTTTGGGAGTGCAACAGTTTAAATGGGGGGTAAAAATGCTGTCAAGTAGAAGTGACTTAATGAATACAGCATTTTTGTATTCTATTCCGTGTGATCACTGTTTGGCTTAAAGTGGTACAGACATAGAATTTTAGTTGTGAATCATAGTATGAAGATGTCCAAAATAGGAATATCAAGGGCAGCAGTGGTTTTAGGGAGTGTTTATCCACTGATCTGAAGGTTGGCAGTTCAGATCCCACTCCCAGTACCAGCATTACTAAAGTTGGTCAGATCCATATTATCCAAATGTCCAGATCCCAGACTTTGACAATTCAATCCCACTTTCACAGGTGCATAGTGCACACTTAAGACACTTAACCCAACTCCCCCCCAATGTCTGCGACTCTGCATACACAGGCATATGAATGTGTGAGTGGTTCCTTGTGGCCATTTCTGCTCTTCACAAATATTCAAGATATAAAAGCTTGTCTATATCTAATCCAGGCCTATCACTGGCAAACTACATGTGAAATAGTAAAGTCAGATTTTTACCAAGCATATGCTGTTGTCTTTAGTAGTGCCATTATCTTATTTTCCTCCACCAATTTTCCTTTCCATTTACTGCTCTAAACTAATTATACAACAGAAGTATTTTGCAACAATTGTGCTTTGCAAGTCAGCATATGTTCTTTTAATTTGTACCAATTCAACACATTTTTCCAGCCAAAAGCCTCTTCTCTGCTTGCCTTCACGGTATCTCTTTTCATATCTTTAATAATCATCTTCCTTTCATGATCTGTTTTCATGGTCTCTTATATAAATCCAAAAGCCAAACTTTGAGATGTTGCCGAGGTGACTGTCCTTGTGTGCGCATCTTGTATAACTCCTCTTTAGTTGAGAGTTGTGTGCGGCTTTGTGTGTCACAATCGGCTCTCTCGTTTTCAACAGCAGAAAATCTCTCTGCGGTGGATGTGCCGTGTGTCTTTGTCAGGGTCACCGCATTCACTGCTTCATTACCAAGAGGAAATTGTGGTTATAAATTGTTTTGATTTTTAGCACCCAGCGTTCAATTGGATGCCATAGCAACTAATCACCTCTGTTGTTATTTCACACACATGCTAATACATAATCATTACCACTTGTAGATTTTGTTCAAACTAAATGCTAACTTTTGATTGGCTGGACAAAGAATCAATTAGGGAAAAATGGGGAAGTAACTACAAGGAAGCAGTATTCAAGGGATATTTTTACAAAGCAATACAATTTCTGAAGCTTGGAGAATGCTGTTGCTGGGTCCTCTAGCAACTGAAAAGACATTTTATCAGAAGTAGGGTTATCAGAAGTATCAAAATCAGATACTAATCGATACTAAAATGAGTATTGAAACTAGGTACTCATTTGAGCAGGTATCGATACTAAAAAAGTCACATTCACAGGACAGAAATGAACTTGCTTTAGAGGGATTTTGAGCTGTATCAGAACAAGTAAGACCACATAGACTAGTAAATGCACATGGACCACTATGGAACCTACCTGGACCACTGAGGGATTACACAGATATAAGGCCACATGATAATAAAAAAGAAAGTACTATGATGTACTGCTGAAAATCACATTCTGTTGTCTAAAGAAATAGTGTTTTTATTATCAATGTGGTATTGAAACGGTACTGAGTGTCGAGTCTATTCCTTAGTATTGAAATCAAGTGAGTAACTAATCAGTAGTCGTATATGTTCACAGGGTCGGGGGCACGGATTGGCAGCCACGCTTCTGTCAGTTGCCCCAGGGCAGCTGCAGGTAGACCTAGTTCATCACCACTGGCAATGATGACTGCAAATAGTCATCATAGACTTTGACTTTTTTGCTCTGTAAAAGACTAGCCCTTTACAAGTACCAGTTCAGACTCAATACTGATTTTTGATTGGCTTGATGAAAAATCTGGTTTATGGAACAAATGGGGAAAGCGTGAGTGTGCAAACAACTCCACGAGGTAGTGAGACTGCTGGACGCCCTCAGCTCATTACCAGTTTGAAGGAAGAAAGTTTAAACTGTAAAAGTGGAAAAGACAACAGTGGTTAAGAGGGCAGATAAAGTTTGTCTGGTTCGTTGCTGTTGTTTTTGGTTCGACTTGTCGTAGCTCCAGTGTGACTTCTACATCCATTATTTCACTTAGCTCCACAGCTGTTCCCGCCCGCTGCAGAGTTGATGCCCTCGGTCGCGGTTTGCTTCACCCCCTCCTTCTCTCTCTCCCTCCCATCTGCAGGCTGTTGTGTCTTCACATTTTAACGGCTTATTTCTGACTTAAGTGCGTTCTAGGTTCAACTTGGATGGCTTCTTGTGAGACCTGCAAAAAAATTCCTCATAATGATCGATCACTATTTTCAATTAGATTTTATACACATATAAAAATGGTTTTCATAAATTTCTAAACATAAACAAAACAGACTTTTAATCATTGCCCTTAAATATAAAATTGCCAAAATAAGACCCAAGCTGATTATTCACGATTAGAAATGACTGAAACTCTATTAAAATTAGCTTCATTGCACAGCCCAATTACTTTTACAGTTTTAGGCATTTTGGGGGGTCTAAGCAAGACTATAGCCTCATAATCCAAAATTGCAATAACTCATTTATAAATGTATGTCATTGGATGGGAGAATGCTAGAGTAGCCACGGTAACACAGGAAGAACATGCCGACTCCCACAGTGTCCTTGTTCTGTGGACAGTGCATCCATTTCTCTCTTATTATTTCTAGTGTGCTGCTTTCAATTGAAATCAATTCAAAATAGCTGTGTTTTCATTCTGCATGCAAGAAGCTGACAAAAACAATTTCAGCTGTGATATCCTGTTTTAGTAAATTGTTTTGTTGAAGCTATCCTTGTGAAAATGGAAAAACCGCTATACTTTAGAGATTTAAGGTCTGGGGAAAGCATAAGATTTGCATTTTCTGACAAAAAAGTGATTTATTTTACAAAATACATGCTCAGTCCACAGTGCGCATTTTTAGCATGTTCTGGGAAAAGAGAGTAGTAAAGTACTGTACTTAAGTAGAATTTTTATGTATCTGTACTTTACTTAAATACATTTTACAGTGGATACTTTTACTTTACCACTACATTTTAGAGCAGTATCTGTACTTTCTACTCCACTGCATTTTTGAACTGGACTGAAAAGTAAAAAGTACTTTTCATATGATTTGAGGGGTTATTTTTACCATGTTCGTGGTAACATCCTGACTAAAGTTTTTGAGTTCAAGCTTCAGCTTTGAGCAAACAAAAATAAATACACAAAATTCATAAGAAAAATTAAGAAATTGATTTGTATTTCTACCGCTGAGCAAAATTAAATCAATTTGAATCAATATCACTACATTTACACTTTAACAAATTAACAACAAAATCTGTGAGAAATAGTTTTACCTTTTACTCTTAAAGTACATTTTTAAACAGGTACTTCAATACTTTTACTTTGAGAAATAGTTTACCTTTTACTCTTAAAGTACATTTTTAAACAGGTACTTCAATACTTTTACTTAAGTAGTTTTTTTTCATTTGATACTTTTACTTGAGTAACTTTTTGCCTCTGTTTCTGTACTTTTACTTAAGTAACAAAATTGAGGACTTCTTCCATGACTGGTCCTGGGGCATTAACAATTTAAAAGAAGACTAGAGGGTTAGAAGGTTTTATAGAGGTTTTTTATCTGGTAATTTACAACCATTCAAATAGAATTTTTGTATCTATTGTGATTAATCTTGCAGCCCAAGTTTAAACTGTAACTTTTTGTTTTCCATTAGCTAGCCTTGAGTACTGAGTAAGTACCTATGGTGTTGTTGTGGATCTTCTGTGTTGAAAGACAGAGCCGGTTTATTCCCACTTTCCCTTTGACACTTTGGTTCCATTTCTGAGTTTTCATCACCGCCATTTTTAACAATATTTCCTGTGCAGTTCACCTTTTGACATCATCGGCAATAACTTTACAGGAAGGGAACTCGGGAACACTAGTGGAGGAAGGAAGCAGTTAACAGGTCGGAGACAAGCCAGTTTCAAATCCAATTGTATTAGATCTGTCACTTCTAACACACATCAATCAGTCAAGATCAAATATTCACTAATTCTACTTTCGTAGATGGACTTTTGCAGCTCTTTCCACAGGAGGGGTGCGGAGGAGCGTGCCGTGGCGGTAGCTCATTACAGGATCGATGTTGGTTAGTGAGCAGGGACTAGATGGATTGAAGAGAGAGACTCCGAGGAATAGCAGGTCGACAGGCTAATCTTGTTTGGGACCACTGCTGGGATTTATGCATCCAGATTACCCCTATTTGTCCTTTTTAGAGGACTAGAAGGAAGGGTTTGTAAAGGTAGAGGGTGCAGGGAGGAGTGAAGGAATTTTTTTTCTTTTTGTATATTCAGAAAAATTGGTCTGATGGGTTTCATTCAGTTTTGTTAACAGAAGCACTGAAGTAATGCTGGTAGTTGAAAAAAGTGCAGCTGTGACTTGGTGTTAAACATTTGCCCACTAACCCGAAGGTTGGCGGTTCAGTCTTATCTCCACTATTGTGTGTTCATGGGCAAGACATTCTTTGAGGTGTGTGAAGTGATTAATGTTGGTTGGAGAGTCCATTGGCATAGTTTGCCCCAGGGCAGCTGTGGCAAAAGTAGTTAAAAATCACCAGAAAATAGAGAGGGTATGAATAATGTTATGTAAAAACGTCTTTGAGTGTCCAAAAAGCACTATAATTAAATAGTTATAGCTGTGTGTCTGTAGTTTTTCCCATAATTATTATTACATTAGTGAAGTTAATGTGGGTGAAAGCAGGTTTTATTGAACAGCAACAGCTTGTTTTGTATTAGGAAAAGCATACAAGAGCACTGCATCAGAGCCTCTTATTTTGTCAGTTAAATAAAATAATGATTGATTTGTTCCATATTATTCCATGACTCATTTCCCACTTTTCCCTAACCCTACCAAACTCCTTCCTGATTACTCTATAAAGTTACACTCGGGATTTGGACTTTTAATTTAGAGGGAAACTGGTGGATTACAAGGCTGCTGCCCTCAGCGCTGGGTTCATGTGACATTGTACCACCCCTTAGAGAAGCCAGGACACTTCCCCCTGTGCAAGTATTATTTGTATTGCACCAAATCCAATTGGGGCCTGTGTGTATTGGAGTGAATGACAGTGGGCTCTGTCAGGATCAAAGGATCAGCGACGGTGTCTGCAGAAACTTATCCACTGTTGGTTCTTTCACTTTAACAAATGGACTCAAACACTATGGGACGCCTGTTGCAAGTCATCATTTCAGACTGTTAAGACAAACCAATCATATCGAGATTTCCCAAGGCCATAAGCTTACATTGTAAACTCTAACCATAAAACAAAATAAAAACAATATAACAAATACGCTCCAATGCCTATACCTATGTGTATTTCGTTCTTGACCTTTGAAAAATGAAATACCATTTTTACTATAATTCATAACGAACAATAGCAAGTAAAATCCTGCAGTGCTTCCTAACTAGCTAAAGTACTGTATATTTGGCCCAAGTTTATCAGGAACCAGGAGTGAAATCTACATTAGAATGAGCGTCTCCAAGAGAAGAAATAGACAGCTACCATTTGGGTGTAATTTATTGTCTATTTACAGTAAGGTCTTAAGTGAAGTTTTCCAATTTTGTCCCTAAATGCCCACTTGAGAAAGCAAGTGCATAATATTAGTGTAATACACTGGCTCCTGAATGGGCTTCGTCATTCCACATTGGCAGCGGTGAACCATCAATCTCTGAGCAAACTGAAAAACGCTCTCCTGCTGTCTTCTCCACAGGCCCCATTTACTCTCAGGTACACATAGCATGTAGCATAAACCACATGCATTGTTCCATACGATTGCATTTCACTTAATCTTTGTTTCTGACATCATGCGCAGCTGCACCATAACACATCTCAGCAGGCGGGCTCCGAACGATGGTGAAAAATACATTGGTATACTTTGGCTTTTTTCTTTTCTTCTGCCCATCCTCCAAGTTCTCGTTAAGGCCGTACTATAGTTAGCCAGCAGCGCATGTGTTGGTATGGAAACGGGTTTATAAAGTGTTCGGGTTGCCAACGTCCTAAACTCACATAGCAACCGCGCTAACCAGCCTTTCAAAGTGTTGACGTTTTGGCTTAGTGACTCCAGGGGAAGAAATGGAGAAAGCATCCTCTAGGCCTGTCACAATAATGACTATATCGACTTATCGTTCAGTATATGAAAGCTGGAACAATATATATTTGGGATCAGTACTTATTGTGTGAACATTTTCTTTGCACTACTAAGAAATGTTGGTAATTTTTTGGCTATTTGATAAGATTTAAGCCATAGAAGGTTGAATTAATAACTTCTGTGACTCATTACAGACGCAAACTAAGTACTAAAGTGCTGCTTATTTATTGCAGCTTATGATTTTTCAACAATATTGTGGATTTAGAATAGTTTTTATGGTTTAAATCTTTTTAAATCTTGGGTTGTTCTGTCAGTGGCATAAATTAGTTTCAGTATTATCATTTATATTTACTTCAAAATATGTTATTGTGACAGGCCTAGCAGCCACCGGCCAAGAGCCAATGCAAAGAAATGTTGAAAGTATTTTTTAATTATACATTTTATATTTGATAACATTTTGAAGTGAGGCGTTTGACATTGACTGCGCGTTGGAGCTGATCTGACGCCCACACAGCTACCTTGAAAAGTAATAAAACATTCTCAAAGAGCTTTTATTGCAAAAGTTGAATAGATGAGAATTTCTATCACAAGTAAATTGATAGAATTTTTGTTAAATAAACCTTTGGAATGAATTGTGAAGGACTTTTTTGTCTTATTTGTACATCGCTGTTTTCATTTCACGGCAACGTGACTAATTCCATTTACAGCACGTCATTGACCAGTAATGGAAAGTATCAAGAAAATAATACATTTCAAATTGGGGAGACTGTGGCTCTCTGGTTGAAAGTGAACTCACCCACAAATCTTAAGTTTGGCTGTTTGAGCCATTGTTGATGTGTCCTTGGGCAAGACACATGTAGTATAATGAATGAACAGATGTTATCCCCTGTTGATACTAATAATTTGATAATAGCCATGTTTTTTATGTTCATGCTACTGTGTTTATCTTGCCTGGTCAGCCAAAACCACATGCTTTGAAAATACAAATTTGACAAAGACGTGTGGGTCTGGAACCATACCCCGTCTCACGATTTACATTTGGCGTGATTGATTGAACAGGCAGAGAAACACATGGTCCATTTGTGTCAAAACAAACATGGCGGCATATGAGTAACATAGGGAAAAAAATAACTCAGTACTCAGAGTACTCACAAACTTCTACACAATCAACACACAAAGCACTAACGTGTTATGTATCTCAGGTAAAAGAACTTGTATATTTTGTTCTGAATGATATGATATCTTCCACATTAGAGACACGTGATACAAAATAGTAGGGGTGCACCAGTCCGATTCTGTTGGACATATAAATTGATTTACTGGTCATAGTTTGTCCAGCAAGTTTCATAATGTTTTAACTTTTATTTTATTTCAACTAAGTTGTTCTGTCATTACTTGAGGGATTAATAACACATTTGGATCAGTTTGGTTTTATGTAATTTTTATTTTAAGGAAATAAATGCTGTCTCTGCAATGGTATTGGTTGATATCGGTATCAGCAGATAGGCCATAGTGTTGAAATCGGTATCGGAACTGAAAAAGCAGGATCGGTGCATCCCTACAAATTAGCAACTGTGGTTGGTTAGGATGGTTGTTTAACTCTCAGTTCCAGACCCTTCAGCATCCGAACAGAATGTAGGAGGCACTGGCTGATCAGGCAAGTGCCTAACGTCATTGTGGGCGTATCGTAGCATTACTTTGTGTTGTGTACTTCATCTGTCTCTCCTTAAGTCATCCATTACACACTCTTCAGGTATTTATATCCGTGTCCACATGTCATGTCCGGTTGACACACCATAGTTCTGTTGAAATAGGTTATCAATACAAACATTATGCTGCCTCTTTACGTTAGCGAAGCAGGGCGTGTCAGTGTGGCTTTCCTGCTGTTGTCCAAGCATTCATGTTGTGCACGGAAATTAGTTAGGCCAACAATAAGCTTAAGTCATATTCACTGCACACCTTTCCTATTCATTTTTGTGTTGGTGATTATGTAAACAATATCCACCCAAAACACTTACAAGTTACAAGAGGCTTGGCGCTGTTACCATACCAGTAGACTGTGCATAGCAATGTTCATGAAAACACATGAACCCCATGGAGTTTTATAAATAATGAACGTAGCCGTCAGTACAAGCAGATTCACCACATTTAAAGTACATATACTGTATGACAAACACATGTATAATTTAATGTGGGCCATTGACTTGAATTACAAATGAGCAAGGCATGTGCAGTTATATTGTTCATCAGCTACATGCAAAGGCTATGTGTTGCTATATCACAAATTTGCATTTAGGGGAAAAATAAAAATGAAATTGTAGGACGTAGGAATGTATTTGGTTTCTGGGGTCTGTTATGAAATGAGTTGCAAAATCAGAATATTTATATAGTTCAAAACATTCTTATAACAGTAAGGATTTGAATGCACTTAGTAATAGGTAGAAAACAGAATCATTCAGTGACCAACATGTAGTCTTGGAGATTGTATAAATAAAATTGCACATTCACAGAGGAAGAGATAGCGCCCATTGTTCAGTGCTGTATCTGAGAGGCTACGTCCTCCTTCAACCCAAGATCTTGGTTAGGAATTTCTTGCTGAAGAATTAGCCTACTGCAAGAGTAAACTGAAGTATGACACAGACTTAAACAAAGAGAGAACATGCAACGCTATACATCATCCCAAAATTGAACCCAAAACCTCCTTACTGTGAGGCTACAGTGCCAGCCAAGATGCCGTCTTCTAGGCTGTATTGTTGCTGGCAATAGAATAAGTAGAAGAATTAATAAGCGAGAATCTGCTATTTAATTACTATCCCCAGGCACTGACATTAAATGAGAAAAATATGATAAATGTTGAATTCTTCATGCATAGTTTGTTCAGTTTACTAATGTGTGCTAAAGATGCTCAGAACATACTGTGACTGCATTGATACTAGTTATTGATTCAACATAGGTTTTGGTCTTTCAACATTTTTGTCTACCCAAAATGTTCAGTATTTCATAGTCTCCCTTTTAGAAGTGCTATTAAAGTATGAAATCTTGTATGAATGATTTGGAGCAATATTTACTTGTAAATTATGCAAAAGCTAAAATCGTCTTCTCAGAGTCGAGCACAAGGATTTATGTGAGCTGTCTGCACATTTGAAGCTGTCAAAAGTTGGATAAACATTTTTCACATGGGATTTTGATTATTCCTGAGGATTACAGTTTGTTGGAGAAAGTAATAGACACAAAATTGAACCACTTCTAACAAGACGGAGTCTGTTTTTTGTTTAATGCAAAGTGTATAACAAATTAACACCCATATATACTACCAAATACATTAGAAGTACGTGCAAGAGTGGGCTTCCAGTGGCTTGCTAACAAACTAAACTTTTGCACCATATACTAACGAGTAAACCAGTCAATAAGGCATGAAAACACACTTTCTCTGAATGTGTGTGGACGTCATATGGTGCCTCTCCTTTAAAGGCCTTACAGGCCTATGCTACAGCAGGGCTGTCAAACTTATTTTGAGTCATGGCCCAAATTTTGTAGCTATAGTTATAATAGTTGTTACATAGTTGTTACATTTTTAACTATGTTATAGCCTCATCAAAATGTATTCTCACTCATATTTCAGTAATCCTGAGTTTATGTCACTCTTCTGAGCTCAAAGCACATGCCCCTCCCAGGCCTTCATCAGCCTGTTGTAATCCATGAATGTCTTTTGTGGTTTTAAGTCCATAAGACTTGATCTTTTGAGTTCAAATTTCCTCTTCAGTTCAGTAGTTCTTACGTGTGCTAGCAGAGTTTTACTACACGAGGATTGCTTTACTTTTCAATGCGCCAAGAGATGCAGTCCTAGCGCCCCCTGCTGACGTTTTAATTTCATGCCATCTCCAAGACTCCAAGATGCTATACCAAGGCTTGGGTGTCCAGTGCTTCAGAACCATATAGGAAATACAAGACTAAATGAGTATATCCATATCAGTATGGTTATCTAATTTAGTGCATTACCTCTTATCACCTTGTATTCTCCCTGTGACATTGTACTATTGACTGGCGGCTCACCTCATGTACAAGCATCTCCCACATGCACACAGCTCATCAGCCCATGTCCAAAGGGAGCTGCCACTGTTGTCTGCTGCGGAGATCTGTGAAGGGAAGGGCAGGTATAGGGCCAGTGAAGGCAGACTAACTCTGTAAGGTATCACAGGAGAGTGCCATCGGGGACTAGGTTCTGGAGAATCAAGTGGATTCTGGAAAGAACCTAGTATGACGCGATGCTTCTTTGGGCCTGTCCCAATCCAGTCCACATGTTAATGAAAAGAATCTACCGTAAAACCAGATCAATATGCTGTTTACTGTGAGAGGAAGATTGGCTGTGGTGACGCACAAAAACAAAAGGCTTGAATAGAAAAAAATATATAGAGAACCATCTTTCTAACTTGTAAAAAGTATAAAGTACACACTGTAACTGTGCAATTATTTTTTCTTTTGAAAAACTCTTTTGTCTGTGATCCTGAAAACTTCTTCTGTCTGAAAGTCAAAAGGACCCCAATTGCCTCTTAGAAACATGCAGAATAAATGTGTGAGAGCTGAGGGTGAAAATTGTCTTTGAGGATGAACCCAAATGGCCAAAAACCTTATCTGGAACATTTCCCTTCATATTTGAACTTATTTGCTCTGTAATCCGTTTATTGGCTCAGACTTAAAGTGCCCGTGCGAAAGAGATGACGAGGACCTCAGCACAATTGACACCCAGGTGTGCAGTGCACGTGCGTGTGCATGTGTGCATTTGGATGCCTTTAATACAGCCTCACCATTATGTAGATTAGCCCTATTCCCTTGAGTGTGCCTTCTGCATTTAGAGCCTTCAATCACCAAGCCTGCTTTATGGGAGTCACACGCTCATGTTCATTTTCTATGCTTTGTGGGGACAATACATTGACTTGTATTAATTTCCTGGAGAATTATCCTCCTATTCAAATCTTTTTACTTACTAAACCTATATTAACCCATTTCCTAACTTTAAACCATGGCATTGATCTAATATTGAAGAATTACCTTATTTGTTCCCCCACAAAGCACAAAGTCCCACATAAAGTGCCGTACATATTTCAGTCCCCAAAATGTGATGAACACCAGCCCTCACATACATACAAACATGTGTGTATAGAACCTTTTCCATCAGTGCTTTCACAGTGTGTACTTTGATCATCGGCTGAAACTGACAAGAGTGCACCAAGGTTACGGTCCATCTTAATTTCACAGGTTTATTACTTTCTGACCCACTGTTTGCTGTATGCGTCGACATGCATGTTAAGAGTCCAAGGCCAATGGAGGAAAAACACACACCAGTGACTATAGGCTGCAGAATAAATCGCAATCTAATCTAATCACAATTTGAATGGTTGCAAGTAGCCACACGTACCATAGTTTGGGAAACAGTGATTTAGGCAATGCAGTTTCCTCCACAGTCCAGAAAATATCCCGTTTCCATTGGGATAACCCTGTAGTTTAAACCTCCACGAACATGTTCTGAAAGTCTTATGTTTCAATTTACCAGTTTATATTTCCATCTGCTCTGAATTTTGAAACCAAATTTGCAAATCTATCGGCGATCACAATACTAAAATCATTACTGACAACCACGTGGAGACACAACAACCGTCTCTTTCTTAATCACAAATGAGGATCGATACTGCTGTATGTGTGTGTTTGGTGAGTGTGATAAAGCTAATCCACATCAGAGCGACCTGGCTGATGAGGAGAGGCAGCCTTTGAGTCGAATTTCCTTTGAACTGGTCTTTTTTATGTTTGTGTAGTTGTATACCTGAGAGAATATGTATGTGTGTCCAGAACCATACCGACTGCAACAATGCACCGTGTTCTTTCTGACGGCCTTGTTGTGTATCTTGTGCTATTGGCCAACACTGGTCAATACAGACAGAGATTGTGCTACCCTTGAATAACCTTTCACCGCTTTGTTGACAAAAACAGCCGACTGCTGGGTTCGGGGCATATTACAGTGTTTTAACAAGCCCACGGCCATCAGCATGACCCGCGAACTCCACCGCACTTCTCCGCTCTTTGCAAAATACTGCTTACAGGCACAAGGGGTGTACATTTAAAGCGCAATATAAAGGGCTTTTTATGGATACGAATTAATTACTGCCATAAAACAATGTGCCGTGTAAGATTATTAATGAGGGAAGCAATTAAAGGGAATGTTAATGTCAAGATGCATAATTTAATTCATGACTTTGGTCTTAGCAAGAATGATAAAGATAGCTGCAAGTTGGTTTGTCTAAATTAGTAACAAAATAAAAGTGAATGTGAAATTTCCATTGTATTAAGATTAACTGACTTATCTGACCTCTGCATTTGACCCATCCTTCAGTGGAGCAGGAACAGCAGACATCCGCAGTGTAGCACTCAGGAACCCATCTCTAGATCTTGAGCTATATTTGGCAAACGTGCCATTGCATAGCTTAGTGATTTATGTATGGGTGTGTATGTTTAATTAACATTATGAGCACTACAGAACACTATAGTTTCAGCTCATCCATTCATTCTGTTAGTCTGACACTTTTTATGATTTGAACTCTTCCAACATTTTTGATTTACCGCAGTTGTATTTTCGCAAGACAGTTATGATCAGGCTCTCTCTGATAGCTCCATTGATTCTCCCATTCAAGTCGTTTACATTCACACAAAGCCGATTGAAGTGCGCCATTATGGAAAACACACCACCAAACAACTGCATTCTGACAGGCTTGATTTGAGTAAATGGCTTTGGTCGCTGTTAGATTGATGGGACTACATTAGCACGTCCCTGTAGTCAACCTGTTGGAGCGCTCCTTATGTCTCGACAATGTCACCTCTGGCACAGCTGTGGGACATCACGGGGGGAGGGGGACAGGTCTGGGACAGGGCGGGACGATAAGACTCGATTAAATGTACGGAGGTGTTGCTTCAAGGGTCTTCTATAAATCTTTTAGTGATCTGATGCATTATGAATATGTATTGTGTTATAAGATGGTGGGTTGTGTCTGGAGGCTGGATGCTGTTTAGGAGCGTAGAGTGAAAATTGTCACTAGGTTTTATGTCAGATGTCCTTCCAGAGACAACACTGTTTTTTTTCATTTGATGTGGTTAAAATAATGGGGTTTTTGTCTAAGCATCTGTGCAACCCGGCTTAAATGTGCAGTTCTAAACCCACTTCACAGGACTTAGATGGATGATGATAGTGTAGTGCTACCCATCCTGTAGACAGTAGTTGATGTATTGTGGCTAAAGAGCAAAGGCTGACTGATTGAACTAGCAACCTCATCGACTGAGCCTCTATTAAAGGGTTTCTTTAAGCAGAGAGCCTAAGTGAGTATTTTATGTTCTCTTAAATCTCACAAGGCAAACATAGCACGTATCAATAGTAGACTTATTTTCTATAGAGAACCAAGCCCATTACAGCCTATATCTTGCTTTTGCCTTTGCTTTATTGCGAGTGTACCACAATGACACCCGGCACTCTAGCAGAAGCAGCAGCGTTGGGGGGGAAGGGGGGCGGGGCGGCCGAGGAAGAGGAGGAGGCGGAGCATGTGCCTGGAGGAGATGGTGAGCGAGCCTGCTTGCCTGCCTTGCGCCTGCCTCTGCTGCTGGCTCAGTGGAGGAAGAGGAGGGGACGCTGGGAGGGGAGGTGCTTGTGTGAGCCCGGGCTGGTTGTTTCATCGCATGCAGGCTCAGAGTGTGAGGGAGAGTGTGGCGGCGCGC
>KN483965.1:0-18318 GCA_000787095.1 Periophthalmodon schlosseri
ACCAACAATTTTGTCCACGTGTCTATAAATTATATATTCTACATTCAGGACAAGTGTTGCATGTATGCATTTACCACTCCATGTTTGAAAAAAAATCTTTTTAATGGGAATTGGATGAAACATTTCTATCTCTTGCACTTTACTAGCCTGTGTAGCCAGAACAACTTTATTCTACAGAGAAACTCTTCTTCTGCTTCTTTATTGGTCAAGGGTCCTTGAAGTGCCTCCCCTGCCTGGCATCACATTATAAAAAAGCAGTCCCCTCTCCATTGTGTTTAAAACCAGAAGGGTCTTGAATGAGACCATAGAGCGTGACAAACCTCTGTCCTAACTCAGGACGGTCACAGATGCTCATTTGTATCATGTGTCTCTCAAACACAGAAGGCGTGTCCTCTCCAAAACTGTATCATTCAGGACTAAATCTATCACTTCTTTTACTGGAGATAAATAAGAGTTTGGTGCTTCCATTGTTCATTCTGCAGAAAACTGCAATGTGTCATTTTTTTCCTCCCTTTTTACGTGTAAGCTGCCATGTTTGTTTTGACATGAACGGACTATTAATGGCTGGCTTATCCACCTGTCAATCATGCCCAACTGAAATTGTCCAGATAGGATACGGTTCCAGAGCCACTGGGCTTGTAAAGCTTTGTTATAGTGTGGTTCTGGTTGGACAGGTAACAAGACCTCAGCAATTGGCAACTGTTACTCATGCTTTTAAATTACATTCAAACAACATTCAGTCAGTGCAGAGCCAGACTGTGTTTCTTTGTAAGGAATATTATGGGAAGTTGTATGGCTGTCCAGGCTAGCAGTTTACATGAAGGTTAAACTCTTCTACTCTTCTGTTTCCTACTTCTTATACACTTTCAGTTTTTACACTTTCAATTGTGAGGATACACGACTCCAGCCTTTATATCTGAACTGTAAGCACTAGCTATTTTTAAGAAGAAATTCTGTGAAAATGTATTTTTCGTGTGTTTATTTATTGTGTATGTTCTTCCATATTATGTATTTTAATACTGGTTGACATTATGTTACAAGAGAATATTTTAAAATATTAAATCTTCATTTTTTTTTGTTTTGTTTCATTGATTCAAGAAGTGAGCTTTTTCTGAACTGTTCTGAACTGAAAAGGCCGCTCTGTCAAGTGCACTTTAAGCCCTCGATTTAAGCAGGTTATGTCTTGATAATATGATTGCATATTGACTGGTCTACAAATATGATTTTCAAAGTTTTTTTTCAATGGAATATTTATTTTGCTTTAAATAAGAGTATATATCTTTTTGGACAAAAAGAGTAGTGAAAAACGACCACAACAAAACAACTACAATTTTATTTTGTTTTTTTCATCCATCCAGTCCAGTAGAAGCGCTGTCACAAACCCTGCTAAAGGAATGGAGGATAGACATTTCATCCAATCAAAATCCAGTGCGCTCTCCAGACAGCCAATCACTTGTCTCCATTTAGCCTGTGGGCGGGACTTACCCAAACGTCCATTTCCTGTTCTGTTGGGGATCTCCGTTAACCCCGTGCCGATGTTTCTGAAATTATATATCAAAAATCATCAATGAACAAATACTTTTTGCTAATGTGAAGCACAGATCCACACGCAGGCTACCCGTCGAGGTGAACTTTGTGTTTTGACTTGTTTCCCGTAAGTTTGAATTCCATTTTTTAATGTTGCTAATATGCTATGCTAATGCTAACAGCTCGATGCCTTATGAGTAGTTCACAAATTTTTTATGTTAAAGGATCATTACACCACTTAAGCTTCGTTTTTTAAAATTATATATTAGCTTGATTGAATTCTTATAAACACTGTATAAACTACACACTGAAATCTGGTGATGAATAGCTGTACAGTACACAGCCTACTGCTTGTTTTGCTGTCCAAACACTGCAACCACGAAAGCTCTAACAGTGTAGATCATTTAATAATTATTTTGCCTGTTTTCTTGTATCCATAAGGAGTATATAATTATTTACACGACAAATCTCCTAAAGTCAAATCTACAAATGTTTTCCCTGATCATTTCTATAAGTGACGAGGTCCATATGTATTTGTATGTATTTGTCCAACCACACCGTAACTGCACATTCACTAGAGACATTTGACCTGCTCCCATAGGAGGAAGGGAGGACATCTGATACACAGGGATACAGAAGGAAGGGCATCTGACATTATTTGTTTGTTTTTTTTCTTTTCCACCAGTGTGCCCTGTATCGATCGTCAGTATGGGGGAGGTGGAGCTGTCCTGTCAGGCCTATGTAAAGATGTACCTTCACGCTGCGCTGTTTCCTCGCTGCAGCGTAAACGGCCTGCTGCTCTCCTCTAGCTCCACAGGGGGCGCTGTCTGTGTCACAGACTGTGTGCCCCTCCTGCACTCGCACCTGTCTCTGGCTCCCATTACCCAGCTCGCCCTCACACAGGTACAATAAACACGATAGCCCTCTGCATTTGACTCACCCTTCAGTGTCTCAGGGTTAAACCTGTCAGGAGCAGACCCAGGGTCCTGGTCAGGAGTAGGGCTGCAAGATTAATTTCAATCAAATCAAAATTTGAATAGATGTAATTAGTGTTGTAGAATGAATTGTAGTAGACAGAGTCTTGAAGAGAAGAGGCATGGAGTTCTACTGCAGGAGAAGTTTTATTTACATCAGTACAGGACCCAGCACCAGGAGACATGAACTCTCAACACACTGATAGTGCTGTCGAGTCTGGCTACGCTTCCATTGTAGAGAGTATTATACCTCTGGTCAAGATAACAAGGACTGAGCTGAGAGCCCTCAGTACAGCACAAAAATGGAATTTCTCTAAGAATTAGAATATCTCAAAGGCTGCAGTTTTTGAAATACCATAATTTCCTCCACAAGCAACAAAATCTTCTTTCTTATTCTGCATAAAAACTGCTAACCCTGCAGTTTAGATCTGTTCCTTAGTTCTAGAGGTTAGGGCCCTAGTACTGAACTGGACCCTTCCCCAGACCTGAGCTAGGATCCTGGTCAGGAGTACCTTGCTGGAGGATTAGGTTAAAGTGAACACTTTGGATTAATGGTGAAAACAGGGTAACTTCACACAGACACAGGGAGAACATGCAAACTCCACACTGACACAGGGAGAACATGCAAACTCCACACAGATTCCTATAGTCTGGGAATTATGAAGCTTCTAATAATGTTTTACCCCTAATGTTGCATTTTTAGTCATATACTATTTTTTATCAGAATAAGTTTTATTGCCAATTATTGTTATTATTGTTGATAAACAAACCGAGAACAATAATATTGATACTTTACAGTGACATTACATTGAGGGTGTTCTACATGTATGCCTCTGGTGGAATGTTCAGCAGTTACCATGGAGACACATTCTCAGAAGCCTGTAATCAATACGAGCATTCATGCTCCTGTTTAGGAGTTTTAAGCAAAAATGGTGAGAGTGCCTCACTGGAAACCTGTTGGCTAATATTAGCTAGCACAAATCAGCTCACCTTTTTTAGTTTCAACTAAACCCACTTTTTTGGTCAGATTGTGTTAAAATAAAACTCACGTTAAAGTCTAACAAGTCTTACAAAAGTAAACGAGAGCTCGCTGGAACACTGCAATAAACCGCTGGGTCACTACTGGTAAATACACCACTCTATATTGTCAACACTAAGGCTGGTATTTAACATCTTTAAATCTCTGAACATTCTGTGATGTGTGATGTCACAACCCTGAGCTCTAAACCAAATATACAGTGAGGGCAGAACGGCCGAGCTAGTAGGTTAAGTGGGTTACTTGCACTGATTTAGTTTCTAGCATTCTTCCTTGTTCTGTGTCGCACCATATTGCTAAAGCACTTCTGTGGTTTCTAATTTAGCAATCAGATAATCTTTAAACACACAGACTCCATGCCTGCCTCGAAAGAAGAAGTTGAATGACTCCGACATTAGACCAACATGAGACCGGAAACACGCAGTACTGGGGATAGCTGGGACTCTATATGATAATGGTTAATTAGATAGTCTAGTCCAGATGGACGGAAGATATTATGTAGCTCATGGTAATCTGTGGCTATCTGTAGCTATAAACAAGTCTAAAATGTTATATTTTTGTACTGTTCTATGTTTTATTTTCTAGTGTAAGTTGAGGTAAGGCTAGTAGGTCATAAATTAGTTTTTTAAAGCTACTTAACATGTAAACCCTAACCTTAGCCATTTTCCTCGCCTTAGCATAATCCTGTTGTTAAACTTAACCAAACTCTAACCTTAACCATATCCCGTTTACTAACTTAAAAATAACTCTTCCTAATCTTCATCACTTTGAATGACCAATGACAGCAGACCATCCCTCCCTCCTGACCTGGCATTCTAGCATTAACCCAGTTGGAAGTAACAGTGAACGGTTTCCATGGTAACGACACTAGCTCCCCAACTAATGTCTGAAATAAATACTAAGGAATTTCCAACTCACATTCAGTGGTTTTGTTGAAAAAGCTTTTTCTTCTGTAAATATTGCCCATCAGGATGTCTTCAAATGGCATGACTTAAGCTTCATCTGAAATATTGTGAAAACATCCCATATTCACAGAGCTTTTGCAGTCCTAATGGCGAGCTTTTCTGATTAAATCTACCAATGCAAAACAAGGACTTGGATGACACCTGGTGGCAAAAATATAGATTTAAATTCCATTTGTTGTAGGTTATTAGGTCAATTTTATGGTAAATCTGAACTAGAATCACCCTCCAACCAATTACTCCTAATCAAATCCTAGCTCATAATCTGAAAATGGGTTGCGGGCACAGCGCCAGAGACATTGAAGGACGGGTCAAATGCAGAGGCCATATTTCAATACAGGGACAGTTAAGTTCAAACTACAACAAACAACAACTGCTTTGCTCAAAGCAACAGCAACAAAAAGCTTTGGAGAAAGTTGATAATAAAACTATTCTTTTACATATTTTTGACAAACTTTACTTCTGTGTTTTAGGTCGATGTTTGGTGTTCACAGACGCAGCAAAGGATTGTGGGATATTATCAAGCCAATGCTTGTGTGTCCGACAGCAGGTATAAATTATACCATTAATTATACCACTACTACTACTACTTCTACTACTTTTTCCTCAGTTAAAAATTATTTCAAATAATTGTGATTTCAATTATGACCTAAATAATCATAATAATGGGGATTTAAAGCCCCACATTTAACTTTTTAGCCAGAAATAGACTAAAATATGAGCATGTTCTTTTTCATTTGCAATGTTTTTACTGCACTGAAAAATGTAGTAAAAACATGTGTCCTTATTGTGAGTGGGCTTGCACATTCACAAACTTGACTCTTACTTGCTTGTCGCCATGGAAATGTTATTCTTT
This sequence comes from Periophthalmodon schlosseri, assembly GCA_000787095.1. Taxonomy (NCBI): domain Eukaryota; kingdom Metazoa; phylum Chordata; class Actinopteri; order Gobiiformes; family Gobiidae; genus Periophthalmodon; species Periophthalmodon schlosseri. Next base: position 5,356 of record KN483965.1, read on the forward strand.
TGTCTATAAAAATCCATTATATATATGGTTTTAACTTTCTGTTTCCATGGAATCATGCAAACATGATGTGCCACGTCCAGAAAGTTCCAGTGTTGCTTTAAAATCTATAATACGGAAGTGTCCAAACAAAGATGGAAATAAATATTGCCTTTAATGTATTTCTTTTATTTATTATTTAAAACTTGTTTCGTTCTTCCACAGCCCGACTCCATGTGCTCTGAAGATCGCAGATAAAATAGCCGAACAGTTTGATGGCGCAGTTTTGTTAATGGTGAGTTCATACTATAGAGGCAATGCACTGGTGTGATTTTATTTGAAAAATGTCCCTCCTCATCCTGACTGGGGCAGAACTATGAGCAGCTCAACACACTACATGTGTTTGTCTGCTTTTTATTGCTTCATTTTTGCCCATGGAGCTATTCTTTTTTAGCTAAAATGATCTTTATGCAGTAAAATGGATAGTGAAAGTAGCTTCTCTGTTGTTGTTGTTGTTGTGACTGTGCAGGGCTTAGTTAGTAGTAGTTAGCTTGTTAGCTAACAACAGGAGGAGATAAAGGACATTTCAACTCATCCACAACAATGAATCTCCTCAACACACGACTCAGAGACATGTGATTTAAGAAGAGAAAGGTTCAGTTCATCTGAGTCTGAGTCTGAGTCTGCAGACACACTCACTCACACTGATAGTGTCCCTGTGGTTTCACTCTTCTCTGGTTTTCTACGGGTGACTTGATTGTCTTGTTTTAGAGTCAGGTACAAACTAAATAATTATCAAAGTTGTAGACTTTTATATGTGTTCTTAAACTGTAGCAGCTCTTTCACATTTTAATGTTTGGCCCTTTTACAGTAGAAAATGTCATGACTCACCATTGACTCACATGTAATGTTGCCACTCATTCTAAATATTTTGAATGCTGTGATAACATCTGCATAACGTCTATAACCTATTGAATGGGTCGTATGTATAAATGTATGTGTAAATATGCAGTAAAGCTGCAACTGATGATTATTTTAGTTGTCTAAAGGTTATTTCTATTGTACACTGAGACTTTTTAAATACAATTTTAACCAAATAAAGGTTGAAATATGGAGACTGAAGGCTTCTAGGTGGAGATTATTTACAAATAAAGTGTATTATTGATGAAAAGCAGAAAATATTTACTCTTCTTTTAATGCCACAGCCTTTGTTATAAAATGTGTTTTCGTGTGTGTTTAGTCCAGAGAACGATTGAAGTATGACCAGGATTGTTTTACAGTCGACTAGTCACGATTAGTCGATTAAGGCTAGAACAGTGGCTCACAAACTTTACACACCAAGTACCACCAAAGAAAAGATTTGGCTCTGAGTACCACCAGATCTAAACCAGGTCTATAACAAGACTATTCCAGGTCCCATCTAGGGCTAAACCAGGTCTAAAATTGGACTACATTACTTCCACTGTAGTTCTAAACAAGAAATGAGCCAAAGGAGGGTAAAAGTGGATAAAATGAACTGTAAATGAGTAAAACCCACAAACTGAAGAGCTTTCCCAGTGCCCCCTGGAAGAGCTTGTGCGCCACAGTTTGAGAAACACTGCCCTAGTATATTCATAGTATAACTGATGGTTAAGTAGATGTTTTCATTTAGTAAATACTTGTCTTTTCTGGTCCATAGCTCGATGGCAGTAAGATGTCTGCAGATTACAGGGTTCCTCCCATCGTCATGTATGAACGCAAGGATTCAAGATGGACGCTCAAAGATAAGCACACGTAAGATACAACTCCGCTCCTGTCTGCTCCTCTGACTCTGCTCCTCTGGCTCTGCTCCTCTGGCTCTGCTCCTCTGGCTCTGCTCCTCTGGCTCCGCTCCTCTGGCTCTGCTCCTCTGACTCTGCTCCTCTGACTCTGCTCATTATCAATCCTCCAACCACACCACAACATCTACAGAGACTGCTAGAGACATTAGACCTGCTCCCATCTCCCATCTCAGTCTAACACTACAAGGATATAGGAGGATGGGAGGGCATCTGACACACAGGGACACAGGAGGATGGGAGGGCATCTGACACATTTGACATACTTTCAGGATAATGATGCGTCAATGGGAGGAGACCAGGGCGGTTGCGTCTCAGCTACTGGACACCGGTGATCACATGACCCTCGTGGATTTCGACTCGCACCTCGATGACATCACCAGGGACTGGACCAATCAGAAACTGAACCACAAAATCGGCGAGCTCTCGTGTCCCGCCAATGGCACCATCTGAACAATCGAGGTCTAGAAGGGATTTCACACACCCACAATGCATCTTCTGTCACATCTGTCCATGGGTTTCAGAATCATAAAACCAGACTGTACATATAAATGGACATAGCTAACACACCAGTTGCCGTGTTCCAAATAGGAAGTGGTCATGAGCGCACATCCGGCTCCATCGACTCTGGCTCCAGTTCACTTTACATTGAAAAAACTTCACCCCTCTTTCTAACTGCTGATGTTATTCTGACCTTAAAATGTTCACATTAATGCTCTTCATGATCCTGGTGTTTTCATTTCGCTATTTTGTCCCTAAATCAAGATATGAACATTAATAACAGAACAATGAGTTGCCCTCTTTCGCCAAGGTTTCTCCCGCTACCATTAGCACTCTGGCTCGTTAGTTGCTATGATACTCGTGGTCTGAATTCCAAATATGGAACTCGGCTCCAAATTCACCCCATAACTGCTAGCTTCAATGAGCCTCATTTGTGTGGAGCCAAATGCTATGGGTGAACATCACACTCACTTAGTCCATGTCTTTGGCAACAGTCCTAATATTTCACCCATAGACTGTATGTAGTGATGAACAAAATATACATTTAGTTAGTAGTGGTAGTTTTAAAATCATGAGTACAGTTTTGTAATATGAGTGCCATTAAAATAGTGATGAAATAATTGAGAAACTGAAATTGGGTCCTCGATGCAACCTTAGTCTTTAAAAGCAAACGCATTAGAACAAATTACTTCATAATGAAGAAAACTGTGTTTCAAGACTTCTGTTTACCTTGACCTTTGAACCCAGTTTCTAAGAGCATTAATAAAACCTTTTCTGTGGTAACCGACGTTAGTTGTTAGGGTTGTAAAAAGTATCAAATCAGATACTAATCGATACTAAAACTAGCATAGAAACTAGATACTCATTTGAGCAAGTATTGATACTAAAGAAATGCACCTTTCCTGAATATCTTTAGAATGATCTTGAGCTGTATCTTTCACAACTATAAGACACATAGACTAGTATACGCCCATGGACCACTATTGAACCTACTGGACACTGAGGGATTACACAGATATAAGGCCACATGGGAATAGAAAACAAAGTAACAGCATTTAATGTGGAAAATCACAGTATATTGTCTAAAGAACGTGTTTTTATCATTGTTCATCATTGGTATCAGAATTGGTATTGAGTATCGAGTCTATTCCTTAGCATCAAAATTGAGTTTGAAATTTTAGTATCATGATAACACTACTGGTTGTTCAAATATAGTTTCTTTCTCTTGCCCTACATCTCCACCAGAGGGCAGTGTTCTGTCCACAAACGCTAAGAATATTAAAATTATTAACAACAAATTCTATTGTATTGTCTTGTATTTTGCCTCTTTACCCGAGAAATCAGGACTAAACCTGGACTAAACTGGGAACTAGAGCTAAACCAGGACAAAAAAAACAAAAAAAAAACAGGTCTAACCCATGACTACACCAGAAACGAAATTTAACCAAGAAACCAGGTCTAACCCAGGGCTACCCAGGTGTAACCCTGAAACCAGGACTAAACCGGGTCTAACCCAGGTCTAACCCAGGCCTGACCAGGTTTGACCCAGGAACTAGACCAGTTGATGTCTCACGCAAAGTATCTTAAATGGCGGATTATATATTTTTTTAAATGTTATCCCTAAAATGATATAAGACTTTAAATAGTATTAAATAAGAGACAACCAAAAAACTAACGCTTGTACAGAGAATTATATTTAAAGTCATAATTTGTAACATTTAAATACACAGGTTTTATATGTAGTGCTTCCTGTCACCAACATAGTATTCTGTTTCTATGACAACAATAACACATACTTAAGGTTAAAAAGTGAAAAGTGCTACATCTAAGTGCATACAGTAGGCTTTTCTATCAAACATGAACAGATGTTTAGGGAGTCTAGAGTCTAGGGGCGGGGACAGATGCTCAAATGACTTATCACCATTGATATCACTATTGATACTTTGCAGCTGAAGTTAGACTTAGAGACTTAGTGTACACCTAAAAGTTTTAAGATCTGTGTCACCATGGTAACTGCTGAAAATTCTGCCACACATATACATGTATAGCGTGATGTCACTGCAAAGTATCAATTTGAGCAAAGCACTGGTCACTGTTGTTGATCATGATTTATGCAAACTTGATATATTTAGATTTCAACATGTAACTTTTATAGTGAGGAGTCTGTTACTAGCTTGTCCCCATGGAGAGGTTTTTAACTTTGTCAGGAATGTTCGAGGCTATGGCATTAAATGTCTTGCATTACTTAATTGCAGGTGTTTTTATATGGTTAAAAAAAATGCATTTTATCAATGAGAAGGATTGCCTCTCCACAGATCTGAACTGTAACTTTGTCTTGTGCTGTCACCTGCTTGCCTCAGTGGAGATGGATACATTTAAAGCCATACTGTGGAACATTCCAGGCATAACAATAAAAGCTCCATGGAGGTTTCAGTGGTGGGACCCGAAACATCTTGATCACAACAACAGTGTCCAGATGACCACGGTCAAAACCTTCTCTTTACTAAATCACTCCTGGACGAATGAGGGATTACACTGTCTCAAGCTCCATGGAGATGAGCAGCACCAGAAAAGTTACATAGAGCACCTATGTGTCTAAACTGGGACTAGAACAGGACCAAACCAGGTCTGCATCAGGACTAAAGACTGGTTTATGAACCAGACGATCTGCGGAGCTAAGCAGGGTCCAGGTGCGCTGTGGAATCCAAACAACTTAAAGGTCCTATAGTACACAAAATAAACTTGTGAGCTTTAAGGCATGTTATGTTGTTACCTGGAATTGTGTTTTGTTTAATTCGCACATGTCTGAGTAACCCTTTATTATTAGTCTGTTTACATCTCCAAAGCTTAAAATGCTCTGTTCCACCTTGTGATGTCATGTAGTTGTAGTTTTCAAGTTAACAGCTACTTTTACCTTTAGTTGGGTAGAGTAGAGATTGGCAATTCCAAGGCTGAAACCATTCAAATGATTCTAGTGAAGGTGTATGGAGTTTTAAAACACAGTGGAGCACTTCCTGTATTACCACGACATAACAAGGTGGAAAAGAATGTTTTCTGTTTGAGAGAAGAACTCAGCCTAAATATGCAGGATTTGTGTGTTAAACATGTAAATGAAACAAAACACAACTCAGGTCTGTTTGTGATGAGGAAACTACATTATAACATAGATCAGAAAATAGTGTAATATGGGCCCTTTAATTTGTATTAATTTTGTTAATAGGACAATCAACCGCTGCTCCCAGCTGCTTTTAATCAGTTGTCCATATAGTTTGTAGATCAACCAATAACAGCCCATGCAATTGGTGGACATTCAACGTGTAGTAACTTTTTGGTCGAGGTGCACGTACAGGAGCGTCGAGGAGCTGTGCAGCACATCCGTGCAGATTTGACGCTGGACAATAAACCAGCCTCAATGCGGGATCAAAGCTGCTGTGAGTGCAGCCTGAAAGAGGAACCTACGCTCTGAACCATCTCTGACCAGTCATGATTACTTCACCCCTACCCCACCCCCCTCAGTCTGTGGTCCCAGGTTTACTGTAGTTCTGGTTCAGTCTTGTTTAGTCCTGGTTCAGTCCTGATTTAGTCCTTCCTTAGTCCTGGTCTAGTCCTGGTCTAGTCCACGGGCTCCAGGTCTAGGGTGATCTCTCTCATGGGACTCTGATCGGCCAAAGTCTGGAAGAAGTTTATGGAGCGAACGATGGACTCAAAGTTCTCCACCTGCTGCTCTGCCCATGGCAACGCGATCTGAGGAGAGGAGGAAGTATTATTTGTAGTACAAATACAACCAGGACCATACATCAAGTACTACTACAACTGCTACTAATATTACTGCTTTTACAATCCAAGGAGTAGCAGTAGTCGTAGTAGTAGTAGCAGCAGCAGTAGTAGTAATAGTGGAAGTAGTAGCAGTAGCAGTAGTAGTAGCAGTAGCAGCAGTAGCAGTATTAGCAGTAGTAGTAGTACCTGTACTATGATGAGTTTCTTGCTTGTATCTTCGGTCTCACTGAGCTCTTCTCCAAAACACAGAGTGAAGCTGCACTGAGGTCGCTCTCCTCCGTTTGCACAGAACAGCTCCAGCTCTGAACACACAAACATGTTTAGTGACTTTATAACATTTATTAATTGGTTCTGGTTTAGTCCTTGGTTTAGTCCTTGGTTTAGTCCTTGGTTTAGTCCTTGGTTTAGTCCTTGGTTTAGTCCTTGGTTTAGTCCTGGTTTAGTCCTGGTTTAGTCCTGGTTTAGTCCCTGTATTCATTCTTGGTTTAGTCAAACTTTACTCCCTGTTTTATTCACCTTTTAGCCCTGTTTTAGTCCTGTTTTATTACTAGTTCATTCCTGTTTTAGTCCTGCTTTTGTCAAGTTTTAGTCCCGCTTTAGTCTCATTTTAGTCATGCTTCAGCCCCGCTTTAGTCCTGCTTTAGTCCCGCTTTAGTCCCGTTTTAGTCCCGTTTTAGTCCCGTTTTAGTCCCGTTTTAGTCCCGTTTTAGTCCCGTTTTAGTCCCGTTTTAGTCCCGTTTTAGTCCCGTTTTAGTCCCGTTTTAGTCCCGTTTTAGTCCCGTTTTAGTCCCGTTTTAGTCCCGTTTTAGTCCTGTTTTAGTCCTGTTTTAGTCCCGCTTAAGTCCAGTTCTAGTCCAGTTCTAGTCCCGCTTTAGTCCCGCTTTAGTCCCGCTTTAGTCCCGCTTTAGCCCCACTTTAGCCCCACTTTAGCCCCACTTTTCCTGTGGCTGCACTCACGTTGTTTGAATGTTTCTTTGCAGAAGAGCAGCACTGGCTCTGTGTTCCTCTCCATCTTATGCAGGCCCTGCTCTGAGTGTGGCCCAGTCCAGAACACCCGTCCCTGGCAGAACCTCTTGCCGTAGACCCCTCTCTTGGTGGAGGTCAGCAGGATGCCCTTCTCCATAAAGGGGAGGAGTGTGTGCAGCGCGGCTAGCTCCTCCCCCTGACCCAGTGATGACCCCGGCTCAGGTAGGGGCACACGGGGAAACTGCGCCCCTTGTGGGACCGCAGAGGGAGGGCAGAGCGGAGAGCGCAGGTACTGGATCCGAACATCCGAACTACAGACCTGCTGTCGAACCACCTCCTGTCCCAAATACTGCACCACCACACGGAAAGAGTCTGTGCCTGGGAAACAGGAGAGAGAGACCGGGTTTAAACTGGGGTTTAGATCGGGCTTAGACCAGGTTTAGGCCTGGTTTAGGCCTGGTTTAGGCCTGGTTTAGGCCTGGTTTAGGCCTGGTTTTGGTCCAGGTTTAGACATGGTTTAGGTCAGGTTTTGTCCTTGTTTGGATGTGGTTTAGCCTTGGGTTAGTCCTGGCTTAGTCCTGGCTTAGTCCTGGTTTAGTCCTGGTTTAGTCCTGGTTTAGTCCTGGTTTAGTCCTGGTTTAGTCCTGGTACATCCTGGTTTTTATCCTGGTTTAGTTCTGTTTTAGTCCTGCAGGAAGTGGAAACAATAAAGATGTGGTCCAGATTTAGACCTGTTTGAGCAGATGGGACAGTCTCCTCGATCCGGACGTCCAATGTGATCTCATCCATCTCTGAACCAAAGAAGGAAAAGTGTGAATGGATTTATGGAAGTACAAGTTTTCATAAACATATTTATAATTTTATATTTTATGTTTGAATATTGGTGGAATGTAACAGACCTTCGGATGGTCTGGGGATGTGGTTGGTCACTGTCTCTTCGCTCTGAACTGGAATCTCACTCGGTAAAAAGACTTCAGTAAACTAGAGAAAGAAATCACAACATGCCTTTTAATTTATCATTTCATAGTCCAGATTTAGATCTGGTTAAGATCTGCTTTAGTCCTGGTTCAGTCCTGGTTCAGTCCTGGTTCAGTCCTGGTTCAGTCCTGGTTCAGTCCTGGTCCAGTCCTGGTCCAGTCATGGTCCAGTCATGGTCCAGTCATGGTCCAGTCATGGTCCAGTCATGGTCCAGTCCTGGTCCAGACCTCGTCCAGACCTGGATTAGTCCTGGTCCAGACCTGGTTTAGTCCTGGATTAGACCTGGTTTAGTCCTGGATTAGACCTGGTTCAGTCCTGGTTCAGACCTGGTTTAGTCCTGGATTAGACCTGGTTCAGTCCTGGTTCAGTCCTGGTTCAGTCCTGGTTCAGTCCTGGTTCAGTCCTGGTTCAGTTCTGGTTTATTCCTGGCTCAATTCTGGTCTAGTCCTGGTTTAGTCCTGGTCCAGTCCTGGTCCATTCCTGGTTCAGTCCTGGTTCAGTTCAGGTTTAGTCCTGGTTTAGCTCTGGTTTAGTTCTGGTTTAGACCTGGTCCAGTCCTGGTTCAGTACTGGCCCAGTCCTGGTTTAGTCCTTGCTCAGTCCTGGTCTAGCCCTCGTTTGGACCTGGTCTAGTCCTGGTTCAGACCTGGAGGCTGGTCTCTGGACTGTACTCTTCAGTTTTGATGTGTTTAAGCTCAGGTTCACTTTGGTCTGAGCTCCTTCGTTTCTGTTTTCGGCCACTCCTCTCACGAATCTTCTTTTCAGGAGGCGTCAAACCTGAGACATAAACACAAAAATTAAGATTAAATAAATGTATCTATAAAAAATGTCCAAAAGTCAATTCCACCAAGGTCCATTCTCCTGCTGTATTTCTCCAACCAAACCACAACATCTGCAGATTAACCATTTGATCTGCCTCCATCTCAGTCTGACACACAGGGATACAGGAGGATGGAAGGGCATCTGACACGCAGGGATACAAAAGGATGGGGGGGCATCTTACACACTGGAATATAGGAGAATCATGGGAGGGCATCTGACACAATTAGTTAGTAATTAGTTATGAAATCATAAGTACTACAGTCATATTAAACTACTGCTCGCATGTTTACTATCCAGGCTGGGAAAGTATTTATTAAAGGGCCTTTATTGAGCTATTTTCTCTGTTATAATGTTGTTCCCTTTTCACAAACACATCTGGGCCTATTTCACACCGCAGGTTCAACTAACCCAGAGTTTAATTTGTGACTCAGTTTCCTGTTTCAGAAAAGAGGAGCAGAGTTTGATCCCTCAGAGTTTGTTCACTTTGAGTTTAGCTGTGAAGAATAGCCATGATCTATGGATCCCAGAAAAGAGGATTCACGGTAAAGCACAGGAGGCTTCCATCTTAGAGTGACAGGAGTCATGTGACTGTGGGCAGATTAAATTCAGGTTTGATATTAAAATGAGATGTTAAGTAATACTTTAATGAATAATTAGTATGATGCATTAAAACACAAATGTTTTTACACTTTTGTAGCTCATTAAGTACTAATACACACCATCACTTTGTGCATAAAGGTCTGATATATATGTGAGCATTTGGAGCAGTAACATAAACTGTACTTTTATACGTGACATTAAATACAATTATTAAATTAATATTAAGGCAACAGTTCACAAAATGAATAGATCCATTTGCCTGACACCAGCTGATAAACCCGACCTGATCATCAGCACTGAGTTTTGCTATATTAAAAATTACAAATTGAAACAAAATGTTTAAAACTTAAAAAATAAATCCTCATCATTAAACCTTGTTTTAACCATTCCTTGTACTTCTGTCAATGAGGAAGTGAAATGACCAATCAGAGCTCTCCTTCAGGAGCAGACTCTGTTAAACTCAGAGTTAGAGGAATAAAACCTGCTCTGGACCAGGTTAGGTTCACAGAGTGAGTTACCATGGTGACTGATTCAGAGTTTTCTGTTTCACAGAGAGAGTGAACCTAAACCCTGAGTTGTCCTCTTTTCAGGGTTAACAAAGTCTGACTGTTGACTAAACCTGCCTTGTGAAATAAGGCCCTGGAGTTGTGTTTTGTTTCATTGTCACATGTTTAACACACAAACCCTGCATAATTGGGCTGGGGTCTTCTCTCAAACAGAAAACACTCTGTTCCACCTTGTGATGTCATGTGGTAATACAGGAAGAGCTCCACTGTGTTTTTAAATGCCACACACCTTCACTAGAATCATTTGGATAATTTCAGCCCTGGAAGTGCCTGTCTCTACTGAACAAAAGGTAAAAGGTAGCTGTTAAAATGACCACTAAATGACATCACAAGGTGGAACAGAGCATTTTGAGCTTTGGAGATGTAGACAGACTAATAATAAAGGGTTACTCAGACATGTGTGAATGAAGCAAAACACAACTCCAGGTATGTTTTAGAGGAGGTAACAGCATTAGAACATGGTTTAAAGTTCACAAGAGTCAGTTTGATGTAATATAGGACCTAAGTGAATATTAGGTGCACTTCATGAACTAGTTTGTGGTTTGTGTTTTTCACTTCTCTTTTCTTATTTACCACAAAATAAAAATACATTTTGAAACATTTTATTCTCACAAAACCACACCCAAAAATAATCCTGTGTACTTTCCACAGCCGTGCTTCCTTTAGCATTTAGACAAGACACCGGTAAAAATGATTTTCTAAGCTTCCCTTATTTATTATAAAAGACCCAGACCCATGTACAACATACATATGTCTATAAGCCCCAATTATCTCTGCAGATCTGCTTAAGACGTGGTTTAGTTCTGGTTTAGTCCTGGTTTAAAGGACTGAACCAGGACTAAACCAGGACTGAACCGGGACTGAACAAGGACTAAACCAGGACTAAACCAGGACTAAACCAGGACTAAATCAGGACTAAACCAAGGCTGAACCAAGGCTGAACCAGGACGGCAGTAAACGGCGCTTGAAACAGGAGGTCTCAGAGCGGCTCCGCTCGTATTTTGGAGCGGGGTGAGTGTGGTGTGAACGTGGCCGCCCTTGGGCCGAAGTATGCAGTCCGGATTGACAGTAAAAGTGCTTGGAATTGGGTAAAAAAGCACTTGGATCATGCATGTATGAATAGGAGCTACAGAGCTGCTGTTTGACACGTTCGTCTGAGGAGGGAATTTGGATCAACTTAATATCAGCCACAGCCTCCTCCTGCCTCTGCCTGCGCAAGTGAGCCTGGGTCTGTCTATTCACGTGGCTCTGTCCGCTTGAATCGCGTTGTCATAGAAATAAGTTCTTTGATCAGCTGATGGCTCATGGTGTTTGGGGTGAATGATGCTTGGTGCATGTGAACAAGACCCAAAAGTAAAGTAAACAACAACAACAACTAAATCTAGTGCGCACTGGGGTCGGTCCACAGAGCCACTAACGTGTGTGAAAACGACCTATGACAGGACTAAACCAGGACTAAGCCAGGACTAAACCAGGATTAAACAAAGACTGAACCAAGACTGAACCAAGACTGAACCAGGACTGAACCAGGACTGAACCAGGACTGAACCAAGACTGAACATGAAGTAAACAAGACTAAACCAAGACTAAACCAAGACTAAACCAGGTCTAAACCAGGTTTAAACCAGGTCTAAACCAGGTCTAAACCAGGACTAAACCAGGACTGAAGCAGGACTACATGAAGGGGTGCCTGGGGGGCCATACTCACTCTGCTCGTTGACAGGCACCAGTCTGTAGACCTTGTACGGTTCGGAGATGTCCAGCTGAGCACGTTCGTTCACTTCACTGAACTCTGGACTTTTGTTTAAGGCACAGCGCAGACGAGTTTTCCACGACGCCGGATTATTCAGCTCCTCATCCGTCAGTTTGCCTTTGAACTCCGCCCACGCCTGGAAAAAACAATAACAATTATACAATTTAAAAGTGGGAACTGTGAACAATATACAAATATATACATTGCTTTCTTTCTTACAAAGGTACAAAATGTTCTGCTTCCCATGGAACAGTTGTCGTTTATCATGATCACAGGAAACTGAGATATAGCATTTCAGTCATTTTCAAGGCCACATTTCTTCTGTGTAGCCTCCTTTCTTACAGGAGTGCAGGACTCCCACTGAAGGAGGACCATAAAAACTCTGGTGTAATCTCATTTTGTTAGACTCTGCTTTAGACTCTACTTTGAATTTTGCTGGACGCTGCCTTTAAGCCGACTGTATTGCTGTAACCGACAATAAAGATCTACAGAATGAAAGGAACAGTGTGATTGGTCTAACAGATTGGTTTAACTCCGCCCCTGCAGCCAGGTGTGTGTAATCAGAAACACCTGACTGTAAACAGGGCAGTCCTGTGGGATGACTTATGTCGATTTCTGTTCTGTTGCACGAAGAACAGGCGCAGAGGCACAGGAGTCGTTCTGTAGATCTTTATTGTCGGGTAGAGCAGTACGGTTACAGCAGTACAGTCGGCTTAAAAGCAGCGTCCAGCAAAATTCAAAGCACAGTCTAACAGAGCAGATTCTAAAGCGGAGTCAAGTGAGTAGAGTGCAACAAAGTGAGATGCACCAGTGTTTTAAAACCCTCTCAGAGTAGGGGTCACACATTCCTGTACGAAAGGAGGCCAGTATGAATGAAGCTGCTAGGCTCCCTTAGTGTGATTTATGGCCACTGCTGCATGGGAAACAGAACGTTTTGTATCTTTGTAAGAAAGTAAGTAATGTATTATATTTGTATATTGTTCACACTTAGATTGAGGCGTTTTTGACCAGAAAGCTGCAAATGTGCCTAGTTTACACTAATGTTGGCAAAAGACGACCAGGAACTGTGGATAATGCTATTCATACACCATATACACAGTTTAGAATTAATGTGGCCGATATCACAGACACAGGCTCTGAACATCCACACACACACACACACAGCAGTGCACGTGCCACACACACACACACACACACACACACCCCCA